>UCOH01005904.1:0-17887 GCA_900474275.1 Synergus japonicus
TATATATATATATAAAGATATGTATTATCATTATGTCATATCTAATACGATGTATAATAATGTACATATAATAATATATGATATCAAATTTCGCGCAAAAAATCAGTCCTCCGGGAGTCCCGGAACTCTTCGGGTGCATCTCGTTTCATATTTGGGATCACTGACCGAGTTACAGGAGCGCTCCTGTTCACATGATTGACAGGTCGGTTCTTGTTTAGCAGAATGCCATGGCGTCTTCTGACAGTGTTCGGTGCGAAAAAAAGTTTAAAAAATGTTAGTTTAGTGGTTTCGAGTTAGTGGTGTTTGCGGATTATGTGCCCTTTATATGCAATCAGTCAGGGAACTTCAAGAAGCATATGCAAAACAGGTAATAACATAACCTTCTTCTGCAACTGCCGTTTGCAACGTTTATAATCTAAAAGATGTAATTTGTTTTCAATTAAGTAGGTATATCATTGATTGAGTTACAGATTGTGGAATTTACATTTGTATTTACTTTTATAAACGTTGTAAACGGCAGTTACATGCCTTGTTTAAAAATGATTTTCGTATTTTGCCAAGGAGACCTTGAAAAATACGAAACACTTAGAACGTATACGTATAGTGACATTTTGTACTTGACCTTGTAAAGTTTCCTGTCCTGGCGGAAGGTTCGGTTAGAAAAAATGTATCCTTTTGAATCAATTTCATTCGGGAATTTGAATTCGAAGCAAACAGTTTCATTCCGATCTAATCTGTTGTCCGATCATAGATTCCTATCCTAATCAATCCGAAGTCGATCTAAGCATTCCTATCCGATTTAATCCGAAGTTAAAAAAAGAATTTTAATTCGAATGAAACCGATCTAACCCGAAGTTAAAGAAAGGATTTCAATCCGAATGAATCAGATTTAATCCGAAGTTTAAGGAAGGATTTCAATCCGAATGAATCCGATCTAATCCGAGATTAAAGCAAGGATTACAATCTAAAGTGAAGGATACTGTTCAGTGACATATTTGCACTTACATTTTTTTAAATATAAATTTTATTTTTAAGTTATTAGTCAAACTTTTTCGGATTCATTCGGATTAAAGCTACGGATTAGAAAGGATTGAAAGTAATTCGGATTTATATCGGATTAAATCGGATTGATATCGGATTAAATCGGATTGAGGGCTCGGATTGAAAAGGATTGAGCGGTAACTTCAGTTTAGAACTACGGATAAAAAAGGATTAAAATTCGTTCGGATTGAAAAGGATTGAAACTTTGTTCGGATTAGAATCGGATTCTTTCGGGTTTGCATCGGATTTATTCGGTTTAAAGTCGGATTCATTCGGATTCAACTTTGTAGAGACTGACGGATTGGAAAGGATTAAAAAGGATTAAAAAATCATTTTGATGAGACTCGGATTCATTCGGATTGACCGTTCGGATTGAAATGTGAGATCTGTTTTGTTTCGTATTCAACCGGATTAGACGTACGGATTGAAAAGTTTGTGCGAATTCATTTGGATTGGAAGTACGGATTAAAAAGTGTATTCGGATAGATTTCGAATTCATTCGGATTAGGAGCCACGGATTAAAAATGATTAAAAGGTAAACTGCGGATTCATTCGGATTGAATTTGGAGTTGAGGCACAGATTAACAAGGATTAAAAACATCCTTCGGATTAGATCGGAATGAAACTGTTTGATTCGGACACAAATTCCGAAATGATTCGGAAATTTTCGGATTGGTTCGGAATGAATTTCAATCCGATATTAAATGAACCTCCTCCTGATTACATGACTTCAAAAAGTACAAGAAGAAAAAAACGTAACCTCCTTCATATGTGCGTTTTTCGTACTTTAAAAAAGTAGTCAGTATTTTCCTGTTTTCAGAAGTGATAATTATTTTCGTATTCAATTTCGATTTTGTAAAATCAAATGCAACTCAACGAACTTTACTGGTTTCACGAGACTTTAAGAGGCAAGTTCAAAATGTCACTTTGTAAGCAAGATTCAAGAGCTGTGTTTATCTTCAAAATTTGGTAAATTTTCAAAGTAAATTTCAAATATCTATTTTTAAAAAGAGTACTTCTCTAATAGGAATTTCCAAACTTTCAAAAATTTATTAACATTTATTTATTTATTTAAATTGTTTCTAACATTTTAAAATATGTTTGCACTCGTTTTTTGTAGGCAACTAGCGTCATAAGCCATGCACAATGGAATCCTGATAGATGAACTTCAGATGAAGATTCTACATCATCAAGTCAATCTACATTCCGTCCGAAAGTTGAAACTCGTAGTTGCTTATTCCGATATTAGAATTACAGAAATTAACCCACATTTTGATCAGGTAAATTACAGATAAAAGATAGTATTGACTCAAATAAACTCATTAATTCACTAAAGAGTTCCCTTGTTTATTACAGATATCCTTAAACTTGGCCTTGGCAATGGGAAAAGCTATGGAGGACATGACAAGCGTCACATACTGTGTTGTAGAACTCGAAATTTATCCTCTAAAAAAATATTTAACCTTTTTCTAATTTGCAGTGATAGTCTAGGAGAAGATGTGAAATCCTGTATACTCTTAATTTTGAATTCCATTACCAGAGAATCGAAGGAATCAAGGAAGGCAGAATGCGAAATGACTATTCATCATCTGCAGGAAAGGTTTAAAGATTTTAAAGGATTAAAAAGGTTACAAATACGAGATTAAAAATTGAAAAGAAAATTTAATTTAAAAAGTTCAAAAACTGTTTCAACATATATTTCAAAAATCTCTTAAAATTTTAGGAAAAGCCATCTTTGAACAATAATAATAAAATGGAACTTTCTTTTGTAACCAAACCTGATTTTACACATAAAATAGATTCTCTATGGGAAGAGTGAATAGGTACAATTTTGTTTTAATGGGAATAGATTAAGGGCATGTATTACTTATCCGATCCCTACCTTACCGACATTTTTTTCTCTGTAACGCTACGTCTACATTTATTGAGATACCACATTGAAAATTTTTATATTTGAAGCTTAAGCCTTAAGATACGTTTGTCTGGTCCTAAATATTGACATTTAAGAAAAAAACTTTTTTTCAACAAATTTTTTTTTATTTTTACGAAAATTAAAGACCAGACAAACATACATTAGCATATTTTCTTTAATTTTATAAATTTTCTATTTGATATCTTTATAAATGTAGACGTAGCGTTACAGAGAAAAAATTGTCAGTAAGGTAGGGATCGGGTAAGTAATACATGCCCTTAGGAAACATATTTTTTTTTAGACACAATGGTAAACAAAATTAAAAATTGAAAGAGGCGACGAATGTGATCCCAATTCGTAGGATGGAGATCTAGGTGCAGAGTGGACAATCTTCTTCGTATTAGAATAGTGGAAATGAGAAGAGGACTCCTTGAGGGAATAAGGGTCCAACGTCTATTCCTAATATGTATAATCGAACTCTGACCAAACTGTCAGGTCCTGATTTATAATATTGACAACGAAGAATTCTTATTTTTTCATAAATGAGGAATGTGGTACTACTATCACAGATTTTAATCGTTTTGACGGGGGGAAAGAGCACACCGTGAAAGTGTCTGAATCTAAATCCAGATCTAAGGAATCTACTCTGGGGCGACACGCTGAAGTACTGAGCTTTCTGGCTGGTGAAGACTTCATGGGAGAAGAATGGAACAGCTCAGCAAAAAAAATTGTACCAATTGTTGTATCCCTTTTTTGCTGGGCCCAATATTTTAATCAACCATACTTTTTGTATGCGTATGAGTTGATTTAATATTATGAATAACTACAAGAATATACTGTAAAATAATACAGTGACTGAAATTGTTTATTTTATATTTTTATACATTTTATACATATGGATAGATTAGTAGAGATTGAAAAGAATAAGCGTGTAAGAGTTAGGTAAGGATTCAAATGATTAGACAAGGGAGAGACATGGATAGGAAAATAGGGATTGAAAAAGATAGGTGCTGCTGTATATTGCAAAAGGAATAGAAAAGGATTAGTGTGGATTGCCGGAGGATAAAGAAAGATAGAAATATTGAGATTCAAAAGGATAGAGATTATTGTACATTAGAAAAAAAATACAAATAGATTGTCATGGATAGAGATGGATACATTTGGATTTATTTTTTATTTCTATTTCAATCCTGAAGATTGAAGATGATTCAAATTAATAGATTTTCTATCTTTTTACTTCCAACAGGGCGGCCTTATCCGTGGCGTACACCAGGTCATGTATGTGATAAACCCTGCCCGGGTCGGAGCCAAACTTGTAATTCTATTGAATGCCATTTAATTACAATAATGATTTCTTTAAATCCCATTGACTAAGCTAATATTACATTAAAAATCATTGAAACGAATTGAATCCTTTTGTATTCCATGGAATTCTTTTCAATTTCATTGAATTTTAGGATTCCCTTGAAATACTTCTGAATTCTATAAAATCGCAATGAATTTAATGGAATTCCCGTGAAATCCATTGAATTCTATTTAACTCGATTGATACTATTTTTCATTAATTCCTATGGTATTTCTTACAATCTTATTAAATTCCGTTAAATCCTATTGAATCATATTGAAATTACCAAAATTCTGTTGTTTCCTGTTAAATTTTATTGAATTTCTTCAAATTTTAGAAATTTTTCTCGAATTACATTGAATCTCAATGAATCACATTGAATTCCATTGAATCATGCCTACTTTCGTTAAATCCTATTGAATGCCGTCAAGTTCTGATGAATATTATTGAATCCCATTGAATCTTGTAGAATTATATTATACAGACTAATATATAATCGCTTTTGAACTTTATTGGATATTATTAAAAACAAGTAATTTTTTTGGAATTTCACTACATTTTGACCAGCTTTTATAAATTTCTAAATTCACCGAAATTATAATTCTGACCTTAAAATTCTGTAATGCTGAAAGTTTTCGTTAAAATCATCTAATTTAATACTTTTACTCTCAACATATTTGCATTACTAGTTTTAATTTATTACTGTTCCTAATCGCACTTCAAAGATTCTTTTAATCTCTATAATCCAATGAAAGGGAATTCACAGCCTTCACCATTAACAAACTCGACATTGTAAGTGAAAACACTTATTAAAAGGTCACGTGATCACTCGGAAATGTCAATATGGCGGATCAAGACCAATCAGCTGTTTCTCATTTCACATTTTCCCTTTCTTTCGTATCCTTTTTTCGTAAAAAGTCACTGCATCTGTATAGTATTAATAATTGAGAATGATTCGTGACGGAATGCCATTAATTCCACGAGCGAATGGGTCAAGAAATTAATTCGCACAAATCTAGGAGAGAAAGGAGTATCGAGTATCGAATGACTTGTTCCTTGCTTCGAAAATTCCAGTCTGATACTCGCGTAACGTACCCTCGAACTCCTCCCGCAGCAATTTACTGACGTAATGGATCCTGCCGAGGAAATACGACAGGAAATCAAGTACAGCGGACTTTCTAAGGATATTAACCGTGCCATAGGATGTTCCGTTTATTGTTCTTCTTTCATGTCAAGCGGAACTCGACATTTCAAACTACTACTCAATTATGCCTTTTTTATTTCATTTCGCTCTCAGTTTCATTTGTTATTCTGCTGTATTTATAATCTGGATTCATCTTTCAGATGAACGTAGACAATTTATCACACAACCGATATAAATAAATTTTTACAATAAATGTAGTGGTGATAATTTATAAATAATTTAGGGAATCGTTTAAACCTGTAATCTAATAAATTACAAAAAATTGCTAAATAATTGCCTAAAATCATCTGATATCTTGAAAAAAACAAAAATAACTTAGAAATCACCAAAAATTACTTGCAATCTTAGAAATCAACGAAAATCACCTGGAAATCATCTGAATTCACGTGCAATCTTATAAATCACCAAAAATCACCTGAAATTACTGTAATCGAAACACTTACAGTCTTAGAAAACACCAAGCATCCCTTAATAATCACCTGAAATATTTTCATGGAACACTTGCACTTAATCACTTATTCATAAGTTATCTGAAGTTTCTCGGAAATCACTGAAATAACTAAAAACCACTGAAATCATTCAGAATTTAATTTTAATTTCTATGAAATCACTGGGAATTACTCTAGAATCGATTTTAGGTAATTGACTTTTAATCACAAAAAATTATCGGAAAATCATCAAAAATCATTTAGAACCATCTAAAATCATTCTACAATCACTATAAGCAATTCCTCTATAATAATATACAATTTCTCGAAAATCACCTGAAATCACTCAGAAATCATCTAAAATCTCTTCAAAATCACACCAATCACTTGTAAATCCTAAAAAATCTTTTAAAAATCACGGGAATTCACTTAGAAATCACTGGTAATTATGAGAAATTATTTTTGAATCATTTATACATCACATGTAGGTAAGTTACCCGTAATCATATAAAATCACCGAAAATCACCTAAAATCACTCAAAAATCACCTCAAATCATTAATTGTCAGAAATCAGCTGAAATTACTTGGAGTATATTTTTAATCGCTGAGATTTCACGAGTTACTTTCATGAAAATATAAAAAGTTCGTAATCTTGATTTATGGGAGGAAGAAGATTTTACTCTAATCTGATGATTATGGAATGTACTCGTATAGTTTAGAATGTGTTTTAAACGCATCATTGTAGGATTATGTTACTTTAGAATGGGATGCCTTACTCATGAAGATCTGATTAACATAATTTGAAGATACATACATAGTTGAGTGAAAGGAAGTTGAATTATTATACTCTCTCTTGATGATTTGAAGAGTTCTAGATTTATATTAGATACTGATTAGAGATCTTGTTATTGTTTCAATAGAGGATAATAGAAGCAGAATTGAAAAAATTGTGGAACACTTATTCTGCTTGTAGTGAAAATTTTGGTACAACATACTTTTCCGAAAGACCAAAATACCGAGTGTGAAAAAATAATTCTCGACAATTCAATTTTTTTTTCAAAATTTCTATTTAAAATTTTTAACGATATTTATTTAAAATTAATAACTTACTATACATAATTTTCAAGTTGTAATAGAGGGATTTTTATTAACCTAGATGATTTGAAACAAAATAGTTTTTAATGTTTTATAATCTAAAATTATTAAACCTCAAGTAATATATAAATTATAGTAAAAAAATAATTATAATATAAAATATTCTATACACGATTTGATAATATCGTGTTTATTTTTAGGTAAACCTTTATTAGTGGAATTTAAACGATATTATTATTCAATATTATAATTTTTGAAAAGTTTATTTTGTTAATTTTAAAGGAATACGTGAATTTAAAGGGTTTTTGTCTATTTTTAAATGATTACAAGATATTTTAAGAAATTTTAAGGTATTCTCTGAATTTTAGTGATATCGAGAGATTTGTAAGAATATCGTAGGATTGTTAGAAATTTAATGAATTAATAAATTCTTTTTCTTCCACTTGTAATTATTTTACGAAAATGATTATTTAAACAAAACAAAAAAGAGAATCATCCTTAAGGGCGTTGGAGCCATGTTCTACTCTAAAAATTCGATTTCTCCATTTTACTCAACAAATATTAAATTTGGAACTTTTTCCTTCTCTAGAATTAATCAATTTTTAACTGGAATATTGCGTATAGAACTAAAAAATATTTATTTATAATTTTTGTTGAGTAAAATGGAAAATGAAATTTTTAGTTCAACACTTAGGGCTAACGCCTATAATTTTTCTCATTTTTTTTAAATCCTCTTTTGTGAATAGTATTGGTGTAAGCAATCATGCATGTTAATTTAAAATGCTTAAGGAAAAGTATAACGTGAAACGGTTAAAGTGTTCAAGAGACAGAACGCTGCCCAGTCAATGAGTAGACTGGCCACTCACTTTCTATTGCCCAACCATGCCAAGAAATTGCCAACGTTCGGCTGCTATCAACTACGTCCTCCTCTTGCTCGACAAACGAAAAAAAAAATTGATTTAAAAATTATTTAAACTTCGTACTACGCGCTCGGCTCTGTTCACCGCATAATAGATTATAATAAATATTTAAAAAGACTATTAAGGCCATGTGATATTTAAAAAATTTTTTCAATTATTGATTTTTAGTTATACCAATTATTCTCGCACAAAAATGAATATTTTGCAGAGAAATTTTGGAGAATGATAGAGAACATTGAAATGGAGGTTTGTTGACTCCGTTTTGTTCGAAATTTGAAAAAAAAAGTTCTTTCATGCTAAACTCTGTAATGTATTTGTCACTTTGAGGTTAGGTACAGTATGCTTTTTACGAGTTTATTTGTAAATTGCGAAATATTACAGCCTAATAATTTGAACAAATCAAATATATATAAAAAGAAATCGAAATGGCCTACCTTGGTTAGAGGGCAAGACAAAAAATTAAAATTTTAATTTTATTGCGAACGATTCCAAGCAGTAAATTATTAACTGTCAAGTTATACTAATTGTTTTCCCACTATACTGAATACTTTGCCGAAAAATTTTGGAGATTGGTAAAAAATATTGAAACGGAGGTTTGTTGACTCCGTTTAGTTAAAAAATGTTACAAAAAGTTCTTTCATGCTAAACTAACTAAAATAATTTGACACTTGAACTTTGAAAACTCAGTCGATAAAAAGTTGAATTATTAGATGTTAGTGATGAATAGCGCTCCTACCTTATCAACACATTATGTCGATATGTCAGAGAGAAATAATTAACAATCTAACCTCAAATACGATAAAGACAGTAAAAACATAATAATTATTTTTTTCTCATTATTAAACAAAATGAGAGTCAATAAACCTCCCTTAATATATTTTCTAACTTCTCCGAATTCATTTTTTTTAAATATTAATTTTTGTGGACAAACAATTGGTATAACTGAACCTGACTGACGCTTCGGAAAAATATCACATGGCCTTAAAAGAATTATTATTATGATTTACGACTGGTCCTAAAAAAATATTTAACAGCAATTTTTTTTACCTTTTAAAAGCACCAATTCTAGTCTTTCGGCTTTTTTTTCTTATCTCACGTTGTTTATATTCCAAAATTATTTTCCAGTTAAATTTTTTAATTTCTTCAAAATTCCCAGAAAATCAGTTTAATTCCGATCTAATCTGAAGGAAGTTTTCAATCCGAATTAATCCGATGCCCATTTACATTCCATCCAAACCTTCAATCAGAATTAATCAGAGTTAATCCGAATAAATTCGAACAATCCGAATTATCCGAACTTGTTGGAATCATTCGAATTGAAATTCAAACCGAACCTTTTCCTGTTGGAAGTAAAAAGATAGAAATTTTTGGATATTATTTAATTTTGCAATATAGAATTTACTTTATAACAAAATTTTATACCAGCATATTTTTATTCTAATGTTTTTGTGCTATGCACTTTACATAATTACAAGTCATAGGGTAAAAATGTAAATACAGTGATGAAAGTTAGTTATAAAAAGATAAATAAAAAGATACATACTATAAAGATACAGTTATAAAAATTATACATTTATTTCTCAGATGTGAAGTTTTATCTATTCTTTTTTGTAATTTTTTTATAATAATTGATCGCTTGCTTCGATAAATATGCTCCAGCTGTTGCACCGGAATCTTTTCCTTTCAACAACCTATTTATCAATTTGCACCATCTAATCACATATTCGACAGCAATTAATTTAGTTAATTCATTCACTACATTTTCTGCATGAATCTTACAATTAAGAAAGGAGAAATTCAAAGTCAGGACTAAAGGAATAGCTAGGTTTTTCACTACGTCTCGTTTAAAGCAAAAGAAAGGAATATTTCCTTCCAAAATACAATGAGCCTCTCTTAATAATAAATCAAAGTTCTTGAAATTCAAGAGATCAGCAGTGCAATCGCAACAGCCTTTAGTTTTAAGATTATGGAGTAGTTTCATTAAAATGCATGAGCTCCACGTGTGTTCCCGTACCGTTCGATTCTGCATCAGAAAAAAGAACATATTCATCTTGATTTTCAGGTGGAGATGATTCCTTTTCAGCTTCCCGTGTAGAAATTGTAACCGCGATCGGGCCGGATTTTGACCGGGTTGCCCTGCTGGTAACCGGAATCCGGCCCGGGTACCCGGTCGGATCCTGGTCGGTTTTGTCACGCACCTCTGGTCGGGTTCCGGCCGGTTTACCCGGATTACCCAGTCAAATCCCGGATACAAATAGGTGACCCTGTCGAAAACCGGCCTGTTTTTGGCAATGTAATATATAATAAAAAATTAAAGAAAAAAATTTCTGTTTCACGTATAATCACTTACAATCATTTACACATATAATCGCATGAAAAAACGCTTTGAAAAATCGCACTCGCTGGGGACTTGAAAACCCCCGATGACCCTAACATCCTAAACCCTAGTCTAATCCTAATATGCGCGCCTGCCACCTAACCGTCTGAGCCATTCGCCCGCTCAGACATCGTCGACAAAACCTCAGCCTAGCTTCATCTCTGAAAAGTTAAATATAATTGCGAGGAATATATTTTTTAATTTTTTGTTTTTTTTACACATTTTATAGATATGTGGATTTAAAAATGTTTCATTTTCAAATTTTTAATTGATCTGTTATAAAAAAACTCCCATAAAACTTTATTCACAAATTTGTATTATTCTATTATTTGTTGTTTATATTCCAAACATTGTTTAATTACAGTATTTTAAAATTATGTTTCAAAAAATGTTTTTATTTGCGAAAATTGCAATTAGGAAATTTAGAGTTATAATACTAAATAATTGCTAAATTATTTGTGGCCCATTTGGCCCGACCGGATTCGGGCTTGAACCCGGTCCAATCCCGGCCGGGTAATTATTAAATAGTAAACCGGGTTAAAACAGGTGTGGCCCGGTTTGGCCTGACCGGATCCTTATGGGAACCCGATCAGATCCTGGCCAGGCAATTTTAAAATATTAAACAGGATTAAGACAGGTGTTGCCGAGTAGGCCCGACTGGATCCCGGTGGGAACCCGGTCCGATCGCAGCCGGGTAATTTTGAAATACTAAACCAAGCTAAGTCAGGTGTTGCCCGGTTTGGCCCGACCGGATCCTGGTCGGAACCCGGTCCGATCCCGGTCGGGTTACTATCCCGGTTTGACTCGGTCGGATTCCGGAAAGAAACCTTCTTCTGGTCGGGTCAAACCGGGCTATTTCCACACGGGTTCCTTGGAGTTTGCAGCTAATAAAGCAAAATTACGAAGTGAAAACAGTGCTTCCGAAGGATCATCTTTGCAGTTTCCTTGTACTGTTTTCGCTGATGTGAGATTATTAATTAAAAGAGATTTGTATGAATTTTGAAACTGCATACATGTTGGATTGACATCCTCCGTGGCTCCTTATCATCTCAAAAAAGTTCTCTAGAGGATTTTGGCTAACATGACTTAAGGAGAGAATTCCTTAAATCCAAGTTTCCTTAGTTGTAGCCACAAGTTCCGAAAACCGTTTAATGTAGATTTCGGTTTGTTTGTAATTGCATTCATAAATCGTACGTTGTTTCTTATACAGGCCGCAGCTTCCTTCCAGTACATCATGCACTTTTATTAATTACTTCTCATCGAAGATCGTTTTTCTCTTTCTTCAAAATATATTTACTTCCATTCACGGAATCAAAAATATCATTAAAGAATAATATTATCACTGACGTGGTTACGCTTCCAAAGATGGACATTGATTTTGGTCCTTCAACAGTTGATATAGTACCTAAAAAAAAATAATTCTCAATAATTTTATCCCTATGATATTGTTTTACAAAAAATAACACTTCAAAAAATAAGCAAACCTTTTACACATGTCAGTAGACGAATAAATGCAGCCATTGGTCTGCTCAAGACTTGAGCTGGAAGGTTAACTCGCATTTTGCGCATTTTTGTTTTTCGGATATGACCATCAGTTAATTTGGCATTTGCTTCTTCTTAATGAGCCGGTTTACACCGTCGAGTGTAAGTATAGTTACGTGCACATAGAACTGTTGAGAGGATCGAATCTTGCGCCTCGAAGAGAGAAAAAAAAGGGTTGTCATTCAAGCAAAAAAGAGAAACATTACCCAAGAGGTTAAATTAAAAAAAAAAAAACAAATGAATTTTATAAGTTACACGGGCATAGAACTTATAAAACTCATTTGTTTTTTCTAGATTTAACCTCTTGGGTTATGTTTTTCTTTTTTGCTTGAATGACAACCCTTTTTTTTTCTCTCTTCGAGGCGCAAGATTCGCTCCTCCCAACAGTTCTACACGCGCGTAACTATACTTACACTCGACGGTGTAAACCAGCAAAATGTAGTTCAAAGATTTTTTGTCGATGTTGTAGGCTAATTCCACAATGTACCATGAAGCTAAATGTGGCCGATTGTAAAGTGAAATAATGAGTTCTCCATTTATTTCAATTCTACCACCTGAAAAATTAAATTTCAAAACATTATTTTTTTAAACCAATTAAGTTATTATTAAATTATTATTAAATTAAATTTAAAAATAACATTCAAATACTCACTGTATTGTTTCCCTTCATTAGTGCATTTTATTCCCGTTTCCTTAAGCAAACTGTTGATGCAGGAAATTTTAACTTGTTAATTGAACTTGTCGCACGCCGGCGTGCCAAGATTTTGTTTATTTTTTTAAATAATCTTTTCCTTCAGTCAACTCGTGCTTCATAATATTGAAACCCTTTATATTTTAATAAATGCGCGACGACAATGATGGTCGCCATTTCCTCCCGACTCGACGAGGCTCGTCGCAGTCAGTTCGCTCTCAGACAGCAAGCGGTCTACAGCCTGTGGCATTTTGAATCCTTCGCACTCAGCCATATGCCCACGTTACGTGTGCACACTCGAGCCGTGTTATCGTGCCGCGCAACTCTCAGGATCTTTTCTTATTCAAGCTAAAGATAATTTCTTTACATCTAGTGATTAATTCCATCCCATGTACTGATTGTGATGTGTACAGTGCTTCAACAAGAGTGGGGAATTCAACCTCAGCCATAGGATTCGGTGTCGTCGTGTTTCGAGGTATCTTTCGGAGCCCATCGGAGTTTTTCTGGTGGTTGTCTTTACGACGCCCATCAGAAGTCCTCGGTAGGAGTCTCATAAGGATTACCTAGAGCCTGTTCAGACGGCTCATTGAAACCCCCTCCAAGAATTAACAACGTAGACTCGCATTATAATTGTACATCATCAACTTAATAAGTGACTTCATAAAACGAGTTGTCTCTCGTAAAAAGTGTCGTCCCAATCTTAGAAGAAGGCTTGATGCCCGTCACCGAGCAGCAAACGCGCAACAAGAATATATAAGTGGTCCAGCAAACGTTGGAAAACATAACTTTGAACACACCCAGTACAGTGCCACCCCGGCAACCGATATTCCCCCACAGTGCATAAAAAACTCCACTCAGGAACTTCCTTCTGATACCTTAACCACGATTTCCAACGTAACGAATGTCGCTTCCCCGGAGTACACCGGATTGAACTTTCAGCGCCCTAATCCAACAAACAATTACTGTGACTCATCCTTTTTCGGTGTGACAAGTTTGTGGATGACGTGTTATAATCCTCAGTGTCTAGGGGTGGTGTACCAGGGATTTCCCATCGCAATTCCAGTCGTCACAGTTATTCATTCCTCGCTTTCTGTTTGTTTTCAGTGTTATTGTACGGTTACATGACCCGTCACAGAAAACGACCAAATCTCCGCAGACGGTTGAAGGCTAGGCGTAGGACATATTGTGCCACAAGGATCATATACATCTCAGGATCCATCGTCCGGTTTCATGTCTCATTTTCTACCACCCAATGAATTGACTTCAACTTCAGAACAATGCGATCTGTCATCCATATCTTCCATCGAGGAAATAGACACATTTGATGACCTACGGGATTACATGTGTCAATCTGTCCTTAAAAACTCATACTCATTAAAAGAAATCTCAACCAACGCGGTGGTCTTCAACGAACCACATTCATCAATTCGTTTGGGAGCCGGTCCATCAACACGACAGGTCGTCACATGAGATAACGAGGATGAGCTTAGTCTGTGCACCTCATGATTAAGTCCCAACCCTACTGAAACAAAACCCACTGTGCGAGAAAACATTCCGCTGGTCCGAAGTGTCGTGATCGTTCCGCAACGCCCTCCACTCAGTGACACCATCGATGCTCCGCCTCACTTAATGTTTCGCAGAATAAGCGGTTCTGGTTCCAGATCCACCATAAATAAAAGGTCAGTGCTCTCAAACGGGGCTACCTGCGCGCGCACAAATGTGGCTTACCGTTGGAGAAATTCTCCCATTGGAAAAACTTTTTGCGCGCGATTCTAAATCAAATTAATTTATAATCTTTGAAATAAAATGAAATAATAATAAGGAATTGTATAAATTTGTTATATTTTACATAATTTCATGTTTTATATAATTCTTTTTCAAAATTAGGCAAATATATGATAAATAACCGTTCTTTTTTCTGTTTAATTCCACAGAATACTTTACATTTGAATAAAAAATGTTTGAACAGGGAAATTATTTAAACTAAATGATGCAAAAATAATTGGGTATAAATAATATGATTATGACCTCTTAAAAAACATAAGCCTGTGGAATAAAAAAAGTATTTGCTAATATAATATCGCACTATTTATTAACTAAAGGAAGTTAAAAGAAGTAATTACTTGTATATGTTGCAAAAAATAATTTATTTTATATTAATGATAAAAGTTTCCTCTAATTAACAGTTTTTAATAAATATATTTTAAGAATTAATATCTAAAAATGTGTATCTGAAAACAGACAAATATATAACAACTATTATAGCTCAGTATATTGTTCTTTTAAATTGTGAAACGTAATATAATGACGCTCACAATAATAAAATAAAAACAAAAATCATCATTGGTAAAATATGTATATGAAAAATCTTCCATGAGGAAGCAGTTCAGCGGGCACGAATATTAGGATGTTTTTAAGACATCCTAAAAACGTCATTAAATTTTGTATCCGTTGAGAAAAGTATAATTTAATGGGAAGCTTTCTGAGGTCTTAAAAAAAATGTTATTCAATAAATGGAAATTAACGAAAAAAAGAATTAAAAGTTTAATTCTAAGAAAAGAAAACTAATTTTGTATATTAATATTGCAAAATCTAAACATCATGAGCCTGCTCCCCTTTGTATTCAATTCCCTAAGAAAAATTTATGTTTAAATACTTTAGAAACTTTAGAATACTATATAAAAAAATAATACTTTTTTATACCTTAGAAAATAATTAATCTTATATCACAATTAGTTAATACTAAAGATTATGATAAAACCGCAAATTGGTTAAATTACTATATAAAATTATGTTTAATAAAATAAACTCTATTTTTTACTATATTATTATAACGGTCTGTTTTGGAGGTTGATAATTATTGTCTCAGCGGACGCTTCAGCCTAGCCAGGGTTAGGTTTAGAGGCAATAATTTGATATAACAGAGTATCATATTACGTCTGAATAAAAAAAGGTACAATTTAAAGTATAAATCGAGTATAGCTCGCTGTACATAAAAACCACTGTTTTTATGTACTACGCAGAGCGATATTCTGAGAATTACATAGCATTGAATGAGATTTTATGGTAGTGGAGAACGTCGGTCGGGTAGAACGGAGAGCGAGTAGAAGAAAGAGAGCGGGTAGAACGGAGACGGAAAATAAATCTCTCGAATTATTTTTAATAATCTCGATGTAATTGTTATTCAGGCTGGGGCCTGATTTTGGGCCTTATACTTTTGGCAGCACTCGCAATTTCGGGCGTATTGAGCCCCTGCTCTAAGCATGCCTGGCCAATAATAATGTCTGGCGAGGCGAGCGAGAGTTTTGGCCACTCCTAGGTGTCCGGCTTTAGGGTCGTCGTGTACTTCTTGAAGGACCCTTTTTTGATCGATGCGTGGTACACATACTTTCCACTGTTCCTCTGGAACATAGTCATTGAAATCCAGAGTGTGCAAAATATGACGGTAGAGGCGGTTATTGCGGATGCAAAACTCTGGATTCTCGGCGGGTTTCTCGGAAACAGCTGTGTATCTTTTATGGTATCAATCTGGATCATCCTTCTTCTTTATGACGGTGCAGGTTTCGTGAGGTTGCCTGGAAAGAGTATCAGCGATGACATTGTCGGCTCCCTGACGATACCTTACTTCAAAGTCCCATTAACTGAGTTCCATGGCCCATCTGCTGCAACTCGAGCCACGTCCTTAATAAAACGGAGGTACCATGATATTAGTCCCAAAAATCTTCGAGCCTCCTTAATGTTTTTCGGCGGAGTGAGGCATTGAATTGCTGCGACTTTATCAGGGTCGGCGTGAAGCCCATTTTTGTCAACGAAATGACCAAGATATTTTAGCTTTAATCTAAAGAAATGGCAATTATCTGGGTTTGGTCGAAGTTTTGCCTCAAAAAGGCGATCAAAAATTTTTCTCATCATTTTCAGGTTGTCACCAAAAGTTTGCGTGCATATTATAATATCATCGAGGTATGCAAACGCGTTTGGAGCCATATTCGGAGTAATTATTCTGTCAAGCAGTCTTTGAAATGTAGACGGAGCGGTGTGTAACCCAAAAGGCATAACGTTAAATTCAAAAAGACCTCTTCCGGGCACAGTAAAAGCGGTGAGAAGTTTACTGTCCTCAGTAAGCGGAACATGCCAGTATCCGTTTTTCAAATCGATGGACAATAAATATTTTGCTCCTCTAAGTTTATCAAGGATAGCGTTAATTTGCGGAATCGGATACGCATCCTTTTTTGAAACTTGATTGAGCCGGCGGAAATCAATACAAAATCTTGATTTTCCGTCTTTTCGGCGAGTAATTAAAATTGGAGAACTCCAAGGACTACTGAATGGCTGGATGGTCATCAGTGGCTGTTCTTCGACAGCGCTTAGTCCTGTTCGTCAGAGGTGATCCTCACTTTTTTTTTGGACAAACTAGAGGACACCCCGGAATATAAAGAGGATTTGGACAAGTCCAAGGACATTGAGGATATGCAAGCAGAAATGGATAGGCTTGTAATGACCTCATCTTCTCCCAGAAATACTATCAACGCCAACCCTGATAATCCTGTTCCAGAGAATAGGCCAGATGCGGTCCATGTTATGCATACCGCTCCAGAGGTCGGACATGAAGAAGTGGCCAATATCGACATCTTCCATCAAACCGTTCCGCTGTGTCATAGAAATCACGAACCGATTGACGATTTTTTGGACGATCATGTAACAGCATTTATTTCGAACAAGGTCATGGACCAAATGCGTAAATGGAATTGTTTTTTCGATGGAAAAAACGTTTATGGATTTTTGGAGCGCCTACAGGAGTTATAAAAAGCTTATAATTTTTCGGACAAACAAATTCTATAAGGGTTTCCAGAATTATTAAGAGGTGATGCTCAACTTTGGTTTAGAAACTGTGCCGCCGAAATTACTGATCTGCAGGAACTTCAATATAGTCTAAGGCGGTTCTACCTTCCTCCTTCAGAATTAAGACAGCTGGACCAGCAGTTTTACAATCGTCACCAAGGAAGCAGTGAACCAATAAGAAACTTCGTTACGTCTTTACTTACGTTAACTCGAAGACGTGGTGATTTCACACGAGAAAAAACAATGGAGACATTGTATTACAATATGAAGCCAGGTCTTCGTCTTTACATCAGGCTGCCAGATGTCAACACCCCAGACGAATTAATCCGCAGAGTGGACGAAATTGAGGAGGCCCAATTTCAGCAGGCCAAAGACAAAATCGGAGCAAAGAAATACATATAAGCCCTTGAGGCAAGCAACCTCCGCGATTGCTAAAGTTTACAACCCTCAAGTGGCGTGCTGGCGTTGTAAAGAGACAGGTCACCTCAGAAG
>UCOH01005905.1:0-20771 GCA_900474275.1 Synergus japonicus
TATATATATATATATATATATATATTTTTTTTTTCTTTTTAAGGAAGGTTTGAAATCGTTTAACATTTTTAGAAATCCCTGGAATTCATTGAAATTACTATAATGATCATGAAATTTTTTCAAATTCCTTTAACTCCCGTAAAATCATTTAAAATGACTTGAAATCTTGAATACCTTGAATATCTTTTGGAATTTTTCGAATTCCCTTGAAATTCATTAAAATTACCAGTAAATACTTGAAATTTCTTGTAATCCCTTAAAAATCACTTATAGAATCTCATGAAAGTAAGATTCTTAAAAATGTGTCTTGAAATCTGTTGAATATCCTTAGAAATCTTTCAAATTCCTTCGAAATTCATTAAAATTCCCTATAAATACTTGAAATTTCTCGAAATCCCTTAAAATCTTTTCAAATTCCTTTAACTTCTTTAAAATTATTCAAAATGACTTGAAATCTGTTGAATATCTTTTGGAATCTTTCGAATTCCCTTGAAATTCATTAAAATTATCTATAAATATTTGAAATTTCTTGAAATCCCATAAAAATCACTTAGAATTTACTGAAAGTAAGATTCTTAAAAATGTGTCTTGATATCTCTCCAAATATCTTTAAATTCCTTAAAATCATTTTAAATTCTGGCTGAAATCTGTTGAATATCTTTAGAAATCTTTCAAATTCCTTTGAAATTCATTAAAATTTCCTATAAATACTTGAAATTTCTCGAAATCCCTTAAAATATTTTAAAATGTCTTGAAATCTGTTGAATATCCTTAGAAATCTTTCAAATTCCTTTGAAATTAATTTAAATTACCTATAAATACTTGAAATTTCTCGAAATCCCTTAAAATCCTTTCAAATTCCTTTAAATCCCTTAAAATAATTTAAAATGTCTTGAAATCCGTTGAATATCTTTTTAAATCTTTCGAATTCCTTTGAAATTCATTAAAATATCCTATAAATACTTGAAATTTCTTGAAATCCTTTAAAATCTTTTCAAATTCCTTAAAATAATTTAAAATGACTTGAAATCTTTCGAATTCCTTTGAAATTAATTAAAATTTCATATAAGTACTTGAAATTTCTCGAAATCCCTTAAAATAATTTAAAATGTCTTGAGATCTATTGCATATCTTTTGGAATCTCGCGAATTCCTTTGAAATTCATTAAAATTCCCTATAAATAATTGAAATTTCTCAAAATCCTTTAAAATCTTTTTAAATCTTTCAAAAAACCGTTGAAATCTCTTAAAATCCCAAGCAACGTCAAGGTAAATTTCTGTTAGTAAATAAAAAGAAAATAAAATAGTCTTAAGAACTTTTTTTGACATTCTTAATCCAGTAAATATAAAACAAATAACAAGTCAATGCCACCCTAAACGGTCAACCCTCACCCCCCATTAACCCTGAGCACCTCTTAAAAAATGAAAACTTCACCGCTTCTGTTCAGTGTTTTTGGGGAAAAACCACAATTTAAAAAATCAGAAAGAATACATAAATAGGTTTTTGGGGTCGCTTATTTCGAATCCAAGGTTCTTTGACCTCCAACATATCAGATTCAAGGTCATTTGAAGGTCAAACTGCAAAAAATCCGATAAAAAAATCCAGAAAAATAATGGGGGGAGGATTGTCCGTTTAGGGTGAAATTGACTTCTTATTATTAGTAGATACTGTATGGATTTTGTAGAATTTTTTGGGCCAAAAACCTGCCTTAGAGACATGCTTTTGTCAGACTAGACGTCTAAAACTTCAACTCAATTATGAACTGCTTCTATAAACTGGAATACTGAAATCTTATGAAATCTCTTGAAATATACCAATAGATGAAGAGAGAATATGACTAGATTTCGAAATTGCAAGAATCTACTATTTTCTATATATAATCGCAATCTTTTTCTGATAAGTTATGCATTTTAAACGAGGTCAATATGAAAAAAACATGGCAAAGAGAACGCAAATGTCAAATAATTGAAAAATACAGGGTATTTTCGAGTGCTTTCGAGTGTCCCTTTTGTTATGAAATTGTCGAGATGGTCCCACTGAAGAACGGGGCGCGTTGCTCACAGGTTGCACTGAGAATGGCTTTGCTCTTTGACACTCCTTTTCCTTCTTGCACTCATTTCCATTCTCGTCCACTCCCCCGTTTCTCCTTCTATTCCTCGAAGCGCACCCCTTTCTTCCTGGTTATCTAGCTGCTTCAGCGCAAAGAGATTCATTTAGTATTTATTAAATTTCATAAAGCATCCTGGCAGACAACGGCTGTATTTTCCATTTTCTCGTCAGAAGGGAGCCAGAGGAGAGTGGCGTGGGAAATGGAGAACGTGGAAAATGAGTATAGCGAAGAGAGCAGCTAAGGGAAGGGAAGGAATAGGGGTTGAGCAGCATAGAGGAGAGGAGGATGGTTTCCAGCGAGCAAGTTAGGTGTCACCATCCACTGGCCTGTTTTACATTTAAAGGTTCTCTCTTATACGTGTCTCGCTCCTATTTTCAAGTATTTTGTGTGTGTGTGTGTGTGTGTGTGTGTGTGCGTGCGTGTGTGCGTGTAAAACTCAGATACGTATGTGAATCCGCAGCTCCTCTTCCAATGGGGTATATCTGCAAACAAGCGTCGAATGCGTCTAGGTGGTAAAAAGTTTGTTTTCGAGCACCAGAGAATTTCCATTGAAAATGCAGATTGGCACTTGAACTCTTTTTTTTTCTCTCACTCGATGGTGAGCAAAATGGTATTGAATATTCTGGGTGAATTAAATAAATAGAAGTGGAATGGCTATTAACCTTCGCTTTTGCAGAAACTTTTTCTCGAGTTTGCTAACTGATTTTTTCACACCTTACAGTATTATCTAGACTAAATAATATTAATTACTTATCTAATCGAATTAATTTTTTGCCCTATTTTCCAATGCAAAAGATATGTCAAGAAATTTATGTGAAAATTGTATAATATTCAGAATTTAATTCCACTGCGAAACTACTTTTTCATAAAAAAAGGTCCTTGTGCGCCTGTATAAACTTTTAAACGGATATGAAGGAATCTTTTCGGAAGAGATTGTTTTCCGTACCTCATAAATTCTATATAATTATAAGCGATTTTCCCCAGATATATGTTTTGTCAGAAAATAACTTTTCTGTCTGCGAATATTGGAAAGTAAGGAACGTATGAAAACTTTGTTTTGCATTCCATATTCTTTATTCCCTTTTCACTTCCAGGGTGGTTCACTGCGTGAAAATTTTAACGAGAAGACAACGTGCAACGTCGTTTTAAGTGACAACTAGGCAGTTGGAAAATCCGTGTTATTGTAGGTAAAACAAAGTTTTTTCGGTTTACGGTCTGGAAACAACTTTTGACCTCATAATGTAATTTTTCGTGTGTGACACGTTCATGTTTTTATCAGGAAATTTTGCATGCTTGTATGTTGTCTTATTTTACTCTGAATAAAATAGGAAACGTAAATACAAAACGTAATTATTAACATTCTTAATAAAAGAAGAGAAAGAAGTTCGTGTATAAAAACATACAATAAATGAAAAACAAGTTGTATTTTTATTCAAATATGTTTTTACAACCCCTAAACTCGTAATAAAACAAAAGGTTTTGAAAAATATATGTAACTGCCATTTGCAACGTTTATAAATGCCAATTTTTTTTTTAATTCATTATAAACCATTTTCTATTGTTTTTTTGTAGAGTCCGAGGGTTGTAAAAACCGAGAGTAAAAAATGCAAATTGTTTTTCATTTATTGTACTGTTTTATATCCATTTAAGAGATTACTTTCTTCAATTTCCTGAACCCAAGAGAAATGTTGCCTTCAAGAGATTTTGCCTTTAAATTTTCAACACCCTTTGAGATCGAGTTTACATTCCAGAAACACCAAAACAAAGCTTTCTACAGAATCAAGACATCTGCACTATACAAATCGAACAGAGTTCGATCCTTCTTCTTTTCCATCGAGTTTGTTATGGCTGAGCAGCTTACAGTGCAAATCCGTCCAATCGGTGGCGACATTGCCACAGCTGCCGGTTAAATCTCTATGCAAGTTTCGTTGCATCGAGCAAGGATGAATCCTTGAATGTGAGAGAGGAAAAGGGCTGACGGAGTGCAAATGAACCAGAGAAACTACTACTGTTATAGATAAAATAGCGAGAGAGAGAGAGAGAGAGAGAGAGAGAGAAGAGAAAGGGACAGAGAGACAGAGAGAAAAGAGAACATATTGTAGAGCACTGGAGGGTTAAAATAGAGTCACTGACTAAAGTTTTCGCAACTCACCACTGCCTAACTCACAACTCTATTCTCTGTTCCGACACACCTAACTTCATCCCTTCCTACTCTCAACGTGCACCAGCTCGTCTCCGGACCGCTAACGTTCCAGTAAGGATTTGTACGCTTTTAGCGGTAATCCTAGTAACTGTAACCTCTCGCAATCCAGAATCACTGTTCAAGCTCGCGACGAGCTTCTGCAAAGAGGACCTGTGAGAGCAGCGAGTGATAAAGGGAGTCGAGTGAGACAAAGAGAGTGAAGGTGGAAAAGGGGGAAGAAGGATAGATGACTAAAAGAGAGGGATGAGCAAAGGTGGGGTGAAGCATGTACGAGTGCTTGCCTCGAACTAGCGGATTAGCAAAACCCCAAATTAAATTTTAATTAAATTTCCCGCGCTGTCCTTTCCTACTCCCGTGATGCTGTCTAGCTGGCCTAGGCACCGACATCCACATAGAATGATTGTCATGTCCAGAATGCTTCCTCAATGCCAACTTTTTCTTGACCTGTGGCATTGCACTTTACTGGGCTCCTCCTAAAGCCTTTCAAAGAACAATACACCATAAATTTTTAGCTCAACTGACAACCACTGTCAAGTCCATGTCAATTACAGGTAAATTTCATTTTTAAAAAACCAGAAAACTCCCCATTATCACCCACACTTGACACTTTTCTTGATTACGCCCTTAGCCACTCCTACTTTCATTTATATCCCTTAGTCACGACAAGACACGCCCGCTACTTAAGGAGGTAACCACGCCTTATGTTGACCTTATGTAAGCCACTCCTAGTTCCATTTATATCCCTTAGTTACCAGATAGGACACGCCCACTACTTAAAGAAGGTAACCACGTCCTTAGCTACTCCTACTTTCATTTATATCCCTTAGTCACAAGCCAGGACACGCCCGCTACTTAAAGAAAGTAACCACGCCCACGCCCTATTATAACCCACATTTTTTATTACGCCCTAAGCCACTCCTACTTCCATTTATGTCCCTTAGCCACGTCGTATGACACGCCCACTACTTAATGAAAGTAACTACGCCCCATGTTGACCTTCTATACCTTTCAACTAATCTTAAACTTTATTTTAAAGAAGCCAGAAACCGCTCCATTATCACCCACACTTTTCTTGATTACGCCCTAAGCCACTCCTAGTTCCATTTATATCCCTTAGCTACCACATACGACACGCCCACTACTTAAAAAATAACCACGTCCTACGTTGACCTTATGTAAGCCACTTCTACTTCGATTTATATCCCTTAGTCACAAGATAGGACACGCCCATTACTTAAATAAAGTAACCACGCCCACGCCCTATTATAACCCACATTTTTTTATTACGCCCTAAGCCACTCCTACTTCAACTTATATCCTCCCTTAGCCACGACGTAGGGCACACTCGCTACTTAAAGAAAGTAACCACGCCCACTTTGACCTTATGTCCCTTTACAAAGTCCTAAGGCTTGATTAATTATTAATTAGTCCTAGGCTTACTGATTAATTATGCCTCTCCCTTTACCACATTGTATTTTTGCACCCTGTTTCCACTATACCTCATTCACTTACGGACTTATCCATTAACAAATTCGTATGCCACGCCCTCTTAATTACGCTCCTCCCTTCACAACGCCCACTTTATAACCCGCCCATTTTATCTCTTAACGACGCCTCATATGTTATTTATTCCCAAAAATGAGATGCAGCATTTTTTATCATAAAAAATCTTAAGTTAATTTTTTGATCAAAGTATCCAGTGGGCAAAAAGACATAAAAATCCTTAGGGCTTCCTGAAAACATCCTTAAGACGTCAATGTCAGTCCAAAAGACCTCTCATGGCTTAAAGACGTCTTTTGGATGTGAGACGTCTTTAGGATATCAATTGGAACGAGAAAGACGTCCTAAAGATATCTTTAGGACGTCTTCAGGATATCAATGTTTTTTTGCCCACTGGATAGTAGATGGAATATTATATATAGAAGAGCAATTTGTGCTTATCTTAGGTATATCAGTTTTATCGTTTTTTATATTCATTACCCTGACAGAAGGTTCGGATAGAAAAAAATGTATCCTTTTGAATCAATTTCATTCCGGAATTTGTATCCGAAGCAAACAGTTTCATTCCGATCTCATCCGAAGTCCGATCGAAGATTCCTATCCTAATCAATCCGAGGTCAATCTAAGGATTCCTATCCGATTTAAACCGAAATGAAAAAGAGGATTCTAATCCAACCTAATCTGAGGTCTATCCTCGATTTCTATCCAACTGAATCCGAAGGCATCCAAAATTTTTATCCGACTGAATCCGAGGTTAAACGAAAAATTTTAATCCGAATGAAACCGATCTAATCCGAAGTCAAAAAAAGGATTTCAATCCGAATGAATCAGATCTAATCCGAGATTTAAGGAAGGATTTCAATCCGAATGAATCCGATTTAATTCGAGATCGAAGCAAGGATTCCAATCATTTTTTTAAATATAAATTTTATTTTTAAGTGATTAGTCACAACTTTTTCGGATTCATTCGGATTGGAAGTGATAGAAAATAAGTTCGGATTGGTTTCGGATTCATTCGGATTAAAGCTACGGATTAGAAAGGATTGAAAGTAGTTCGGATTGATTTCGGATTAATTAGGATTGAGGGCACGGATTGAAAAGGATTGAACGGTAACATCAGTTTAGAACTACGGATAGAAAAGGATTAAAATTTGTTCGGATTGATTTCGGATTAATTCGAATTGAGATAACGGATTGAAAAGTGTTTACGGATTTAATATCGGATTAATTCGGATTGAAATTTTTGTTGGTTATGGATTGAAAAGGATTGAAACTTTGTCGGAGTAGAATTGGATTCCTTCGGTTTAAAGTCGGATTTATTCGGATTCAATTTTGTAGACACTGACGGTTGGGAAAGGATTAAAAAGGATTAAAAAGGATTAAAAAATCTTTTTTGATGAGGCTCAGATTCATTCGGATTGACCGTTCGGATTGAAAAGTGTGTTCGGATTCATTTGGATTGGAAGTACGGATTAAAAAGTGTATTCGGATAGATCTCGCATTCATTCGGATTGGAGGTCACGGATTAAAAATGATTAAAAGGTAATTTTCGGATTCATTCGGATTGAATTTGGAGTTGAGACACAGATTAAAAAGGATTAAAAAGGATTAAAAATATACTTTGGATTAGATCGGAATGAAACTGTTTGGAACGGACACAAATTCCGGAATGATTCGGAAATTTTCGGATTGGTTCGGAATGAATTTCAATCCGAACCTTCCTCCAGGGTAGTTTAGCTTCAGGATTGAAAAGATGAAGTTTTTGTGATATGTGGTAATCTTAAGTTTTAAAATACTGAAAATAATGCTTTCTGGTTTTGTAAAAAAGAAAAGAAAAAAAGAATGGAAGGAGGTGGCTAAAAGGGAGGAGGCTGTTGTAGTGAAACAGGAAAAGGAGTCGTGGGTGGAGGATCGTTATCCGCTTGAAAAAATCTAAAGATATTTGCACGAACCCCATTAGAATCAGCTCAGTCATTAATCGCAGGTACAATCTGAGCACAGAACAGTACAGGTAATACCTCCCAACAGGAACAAATTTCGTCTCTACTGCAAAAGGCGCGCATTGTGCGAGACCGACTGATGGCTCTTGATGAGCGGTATCCGCTTCCGCCACGTCGAACAAAGCTTCGTTCTAACCGGAAACGACGCAACATCGTTACCCCTCTAGCATGTCTCGGAACTCTTGTACCTCTCTCTTCCAGAACTTGAAAAATTCACTCCAGAGTGAGAGAAGGAAGGAGAGAAAGATGACTGAATTTCCCGGATGTTTGGCCTTTGACTTTGAACATTTTTCCACTTTCATCGTGCGAATTATAATGCGAGCTGATTGCACCTGACTATTTTAATCTGACTATTTTATTCTTCATTTTCTTGAGTTGTAACTGAAGAGTCGATGCAAAGCTAAGGAAATTTGCGAGGATTTCACTTTGAAGAAGTTAGTATTCCTTTGTGGAAAAATCGTGGATGGATTTCTGCATGAAATCTTAACGAAAAGTGATACCTGAAAAGCGATAGAGAGGAGAACTTGCCAGGATATCCTTCGCCAGAATCGACATTGAATAGAACGGAGTTGATTGGTTTCCGTCGATGCAAGCGCGACTCGTCTCCGCCAAAACAATTTATGTACCGTGAATAACATCGTGAATAAACCGACGGTTCAGACAATGGAACCGTGGATAACGGATGTCACACAGTTGAATTTCTCCGGACACGTGACATCGATGGACCGGTACACGCGCCGTATCGCACTTCAAAATCGATTGTGCGCGATCGTCGACTCTGTGACGGGAAATTGAAACTTTGGAGGCGATAGAAACCGTAGATCTCGAGAGCTTCGGATAAATCCCCGAAGAATAGAGACACGGTCTTAGATTAAGAAATTTCCAGCGCCCTGCGTTTCATGGACCCATTAAAAGACCATTTTTATCTCGTAAACGATAATTCTTTTTTCGGGCAATCATTCGATAATTAAATAAAGGAAAAATATATAATTTGCGAACAGAATATAATAGATATAGAGAGAATATCGATCTCCTCGCAATTGAGCATTGAGTGCAGGGTAAAATGTGATTCAAGCTCTAAAGTTGAGAATCACTGGCAACCATAACCAGGAAACATTTATCCAGGGTAACAGCAGGTCGCAAACGGAGCAGTGATTACGACAGTTTTACGCGCGAAGGATAAAAAAAAAGGAAAACGAGGCCATACCCATTCCTCTTCACCTATGAATTCTTCTGAAGCGTGATTTTCGCACCCGGTTGTGATCGCACCCTCATATCTACTTTTGCCTTTTTTACTTTATCGAAGCAACCCGCAGTCACTGAGATTTCTGTCTGGCATCGTCAGAGCCCAGATGACGATTATCGATGATGCCAATCCCACGCCTCTCAATAAATACCTTTTTTATATTATCGTAAACCATTGATTGAGAGACAGATGCAAAAGAATTGATGCGATTTTTCAATCTGATATATCGCCTCTCAAAGAATATATGGCCGAAAAGTTTCTAAACAATATTGTATACATTTTATAATCCTACATTGAAAAAAAGGTTTGGTTCGGAAAAAAAAATAATTTTCTTGATATTAGGAAATTTCATTAGATTCAAAAGATTTAACGATAAATATGTTGGGGAATTTTAAGTGATTTTTCAAATTTTATTGGGTTTTTAGATATTTTGAGGGTTTAAATGAGATTTAATGGGACTTTGAATAATTTTAATAAAAAATTGAATCTAAAAATTTGTTGAGATTCGTAAAATTAGACTAAGAATTACAAATTTTTATATGTCAAAAATTAATTTAATGGAATTTGACTATATATTTTGTGGAATTTTAAGTAATTTTCAGAGATTTTATAATGTTTTATAGGATATTAAGTTATTTTAACGACTTAATGGATTTCAAGGGATCTACGAGATTTCATTGAATTTTCATGAATTTCCAGATATTTGATGATATTTTGGAAGATTCTAAATAATTCTTAGCAACTTTAAAATATTTTATGAAATATTAAGTAATTTGAAGAACATTTATTTCCAGGAACTTTAAAGGATGAGATTATATTGGATTTTCAAGAATTTTCAAGAATTTAATACGAAATTTCATGGATTTTGAGTATTTTTAAGAAATATCAATTGATTTTATGAAATTTAAGAAAATGATAGGTTGTGGAATTATAAGGCATTTTATGCAACAACAAAGATTATCGGATCAAGTAAAGATTTTATCGGATTTTGACATTTACGGACATTTAATTCCAGAAATTTTAATGGACTTGGTGAGATTATATTGGCTTTTCAAGAATTTTAAAGAATTTAACGAAATTTCAAGGAATTATGAGTAATTTTAAATATTTTTAAGAAATATCAGTTAATTTTTCGAAATTTAAAGGAATTTCATTGAAGTTTAAATACTTATAAGAAATTTTACGATATTTTTTGGAATATTAAATTATTTTCTGGACTTTGAAGAGCTTTACGAATTTTCACTATAGATTTTCAGAAATTTCATTTCATGAAATTACAAGTAATTTTATGGAATTGATGATGGGGAGATTCTAATTAATTTTAAGCAACGTTAAGATATTTTATGAGAAATTAAGTAATTTTAAGTTCATTTATTTTCAGAAATTTTAAAGGATTTCGTGAGATTATATTGTATTATCAATAATTTTAAAGAATTGAATGAAATTCCATGGAATTTTGAGTAATTTTAAGAGATATAATGAGACATGAGATTTTAAGTAATTTAAATTAATTTAAGGAATTTTACCAGATTTTCAAGGAGATTCAAGGGGTTTTAAGATATTTTATAGCAATTTTACGAGATTTCATGTTATTGTCAGGAATTTTAAGAGATATTATGAAACTTCAAGAATTTTAAATAACTTTAAGAGATTTGTCCATATTTTATGGAATTTTAAGTAATTTTATGGGATTTTACGATGTTTTATGGGATATTAAGTAATTTTAGACTTTGAATGGATCCAATAGATTTTACAAAATTTCAGCGGATATTCAGAATTTTTAAGAGATTTAATGAGACATTCTGGGATTTTGACTAATTTTAATTAATTTTAAGAAATATCAAGTGAATTTACGAACTTTAAAGAAGTTTCACCAAACTTTCTAAGGATAATAAAGCCATTTTAAGGAATTTTACAAAACTCATAAAGATTTCTAAAATTAAATAAAGAATTACAAGATTTTCTATTTCAAGACTTGAAAATACTCAATTTATTTTCTACTAGCAAAAGGTGTGCAAAATCGAGAAACTAATCGCGCGCGGATCATAATTGCATAATTTCATAATTACATAATTAAACAAAAAGTTTAATTCCTCATTAAAAATTCTTTGCAATGTGTTGTTAAGCGGAATGATTTAATCGTCATAGTTAAATATTACTCTTGCAGTATAAGTTATTAGTCCTTTAACCGTGACGCGATAATCGCCGAGGGTCTAAATCAATTTTGAATTTAATCTGCAGGAGGCGGTATTACCAAGATACGAGATATGATCTACCCCTCTTGTCACTAAAAGAAGCGACGATCTTCCCATCTTTTAGAAGCTTTGAAGTCTTACGCACCTAAACTCCCAAACGCATAAATATACACTTGACGAATTTCATCGGCTTTTCCTTCTCCCATGAGAGGGATTTCATATAATAAAAATAACAATATCAACTTCTATTTTCTACATACATCCATTTATTCATTTATTCACTTGAATAAAGTTTTCAAAGTTATTTTTGCTTTCTACTACATTGAAAATTACGTCTACATTTGCTGTGCATTTGCTACATTCTAGATTGGCAATTTTTATCCCCTATTCGGAACGAATAGCCTTTAGAGCGAAATAATTAAAGTGTAAAACTTTAGAGGGAGAGAGATATTGCAGTTCTTAGTGCGTTAAACGAAAAAGAAACTGGAGGATATCACTCGAAAGGTAGCTGATCGAACTGGTAGTGGCTGGAAGCTCCAGGCGAGCTAAATTGAAAGTATAAATTACAGATAAGGGATGCCAAGCTCTTCGAATACCCAGGGACGTACAGTAAGGTAGAAGTCAGTCTATCGGTTATGCCTCGTGCGTGATGCTCTTACCGATCAGTCGACTTCCAACAGTTTCTTGAAACACTTCTAAAAACAGATAATCGTATATCTCCGTGAATTGAGAGACCTTCCCCTTATGAATTCATCCCCCTTTCATTCGGGTCAAGAGGTCATTCCAACATTTTCCGATGAACGAGAAAAATACAAATTGCCAACTCTCGAAAAAATTGACACTATACAGGCAAAAAGAGCGCATGAATATTTAAAGAGGAGCAGAAAAATAGGAGCGAATCTAGAAATATAAATAACTATCTTGAGATCCTTTTCAGTGAAACAAGTTTTATTTTGGTCGGACTTGATGTTTTCTTCTGATTGAATATTCTGAAATTGAATATTTTGTCAAATATTTAAAATATATATTTAGTTTCTATTTTAAATTTATTAAAAAATGTAAAGCATATACTTGTAAACTTGTAAACTTGTAAACTTACTTTTCTAACTCGCCTTTCCGATCCCCTTTTCCAAACTTCCTTGTGCATCCTTTTTTCTAAACCACTTTTTCAACTAGTTTCCCTTTCCCCCTCTTCTTTCTCAATTTTCTTTTTTTTAACTTTATACCAATCTGTACCAATTCTATTCAAAAGTTTTCCTTTCCCCACAAATTTTCCTTTTCCCACTTCTTTTCGCTTTTCCAACTAATTTTTCTACCTCACGGAGAAAACTGGATATTAAACCGTAATATCTAGCTATTTAACTATGGGACGACTATTTATATATTTAGATATAATATCTTGATATTAAAATATATAATCCATATATTCTAACATCCAATATTTTAATCTCTGGATATTAAGATTTAATATCATGATATTATATCTAAATATCTAGATAGTCGTCCAATAGTTAAGGGCATGTGATACTTTACCATAAGAGCAAATTAGTTATTAGCTAATATTTATTATTATCAATGTATAATTGGTATAGCTAATTTGCTCTTATAGTAAAGTATCACATGCCCTTAAATAGCTAGATATTACGGTTTAATATCCAGTTTTCTCTGTGCTCTTTCTCCCTTCCCTTTTGCTACCTTTTTCAACTCTTCCTTCCACCTTTAATCTAAAAATACTAATTTTTCTTTCTTAAATTACCTTTTTCAATATTCTTATTGCTTTATTAATGCAAGAATACTACTTATAAATAATTAATCGAATTAAATCTCAATTAGGGCTTACATTTTGTTTTATTAATAATATTTTGGATACATTTCCTACCCTTATGAAATTACATAAACGAAAGAAAAACCTCCGTCTTAATTTGGATTTGCAACGCCAACAGTAAAATACCAAGGGATAGCAAAAAGGAAATTTGCGCGATTTTCATGGACGTTTTCGCTAAATCTCAATTTTCTTGTCCATTCTAAATGAGATTAGGTTTAATATTGATTTATTTTAGTTCGTCTTCAACCTTACCTTTGTTGGGGTGCAATGCGTAAAGCTAAATTCTGCTTTCGGGAGATATAGGATAAAGCTGGGAGCAGTTGACCGCTCAGGCAGTTTACTTGTCACCCAGGATTTCTTTAATGTAACATAATATATTTTTTCTTTTGACATCAGTGTAACGAAACTGGGAAGAAAATTTACCAAAATAAATGTTATCGCTCATAAAAAGAAATTCGGGTGCTGAAAATTTATAAAATTTAATTATATAGTATAATTAATTACTATATTAATAAACGCTGTCAAAACTTTGACACACTGTGTCAAAAGCTGACGCAGAGACTGAAAATTTGCTGCTCTACGTTCTCTCCTATGAAAAGTACGCGGAGTAAGAAATTACTCCTAATTAACATAAATTGCTCGTGCACGATCTTTCAACTTGGTTCATACTTTCCAGAACTTTCTTAGAAGCGTTAAATCCCAACACGAAACTTAGTAAGGTTTATATCTAATTCACAAGCTCACGCTGATTAAGTCCTTTAAATACATAATAACAAAGTCATAATATTATGCACAAGTTCATTAACGTAGTCCATTTTCAGCAGAAAAATTTAGTCATTAATGTTAAAAAATGATACAACTTAAATTTTACCTAAAAGAGAAACATTTCCTAAAATAAAAAAATTTACTTCTTTAATTTGCTTTATTATTTTGCATTGCAGTGAATTCATACGATTTATTCTGTGTTTTTAATTCATGTAAACACAGACGTTTTTTTAGGCAATTACCTATACAAAAATTAAAACTTTTTGAGATATTTCTCTGTGTATTTCTACTAATTCGTCATGAAATTTTAAATAATTTTTAATTTCATCAGATTTTGAGAAATTTTAAGTAATTTTAACAAATACCAATTAATTATGGGAAATTTATGAGTAATTTCATAAGATTTCATAGGATTTGTAGTGATTTTAAGGATTATAACGATAGATTGTAGAATTTTATGGAACATCAAGAGATTTTACGATATTTAAAGGAATTTTACCAGATTTTGAAGGATTTCAAGGGATTTTATGGGATTTATGGAATTTTAAACACTTGTAAGATATTAACTTATTTTAAGGAATTTTAACGGAATTTACGAGATTTCATGACATTTCATGTGATTTTTAATAATTTTATGGGATTTTATGATATTTTATAGGATATTTAGTAATTTTAACGACTTTTAAGGGATTCAAGGTATTTTACGGGATTTCATAGAATTTTAAATACTTTTAAGATATTTTACAGGATATTAACTTATTTTGAGAACTTTCAATGGATTTCATTAGTTTGTTTGAATGCATGACATTTCATGGAATTTTTAATACTTTTAAGGGATTTTTATGAAATTTCATTGAATTATCCGGAATTTTAAGAGTTTTCATGACATTTCAGGGTATTTTTAATAATTTTAAGGGATTTTACGATATTTTGTAGGATATTTAGTACTTTTAACGACTTTTAAGGGATTCAAGGAATTTCATAGAATTTTAAATACTTCTAAGATATTTTACGGGATATTAACTTATTTTGAGTACTTTCAACGGATTTTACGAGATTTCTTTAGATTATCAGGAATTTTAAAGGATTCCATTAATTTTCATGAGATATTTAATAATTTTTAAGGGATTTTACTATATTTTACAGGATATTTAACAATTTTAAGGAATTCACGGGATTTTACGAGATTTTATTGAATTACCAGGAATTTTAAAAGATTTCATGACATTCTATAGGGTTTTTAATGATTTTAAAGGATTTTACGATATTTTGTGGGATATTTAGTAATTTTGAGGACTTGTAAGGAATTTAATGGATTCTACGGGATTTCATAGAGATTTAAATACTTTTAAGATGTTTTACAGGATATTAACTTATTTTGAGGACTTTCAACGGATTTCATTAGATTGTCAGAAATTTTACGAGATTTCATGACATTTCATGGAATTTTTAATACTTTTAAGGGATTTTTATGAAATTTCATTGAAATATCCAGAATTTTAAGAGTTCTCATGACATTTCAGGGGTTTTTAATAATTTTACGGAATTTTACGATGTTTTATAGGATATTTAGCAATTTTAAGGAATTCAAGGGATTTTACGAGATTTTGTGCGATATTTAGTAATTTTAAGGACTTTTAAGGAATTTAAGGGATTTTCAGAAACTTCAAGAGATTTAATCAGATTTCATGTGTCTTTGAATATTTTTAAAGAATATCAATTGAAGTTACGCGAAAATGAAAAGAATTTCGCGAAATTCCGAAGGATAATAAAGGCATTTTAAGGAATAAATTGTATGAGACTTATTTTGTGAGATTCCTGAAATTAAATAAAGAATTATAAAATTTTATATTTCAAGAATTCGAAATTCTAAATGATTTTTTCAACTAGTAAAAGGTGAGCAAAAACAATAAACTAATCGCGCGCAGATCGGGCGAATCATAATTTTATTTCTACTATCAATAAATATTAATATACTTTCAGTAAGTGTGCAATTATGACCTCACCTAGCGCATGAATAATGCGCATAACTAAACATAAAATTGAATTAGACGAAACTAAACCCGAGAGGGAGGGCGAAAAACAGTTTATATTGATGGATGTCATGTATAGTTAATAGGTAAGTAGTTTAATAGATTAAAGGACATTGATTCGACGTTAGTCGTGCACGCGAAATTGTCAAAGAAGTAAAGATCTTAATGTAGTAGGACCGTTAACCCTTCTTTGAATGCAAAGGGTCCACCTAGAAAAGGGGCCCTGGAGAACCTTCTTATACGAACGATCTCCGCTTTTCGCAACGGCACGCGCCCCGACGCTTCAAGAATATTAAATTCTCGGCCGTCGCATAAATTAAAAGATAGCGGTTTCTACTCTGGCTACGTATAAATTTTACAAGAGCCCAGAGTACGGATCCTCTCCCTTTACGTGTGTACAGAGAGAGAGAGAGAGAGAGAGAGAGAGAGAGAGAGAAAGAGAGTAGCCCATATATGAAGCATTTCACGTATGAATATGTATATCACACATAACTTAACCAGCATGTACATACATGAACTTTAATTTTTGGATGGGTTTCCAATTTGATGTATATATATATATCTGAAAATCCATATATAACTTCTTTTGAATTCAAATCCTTTAAAATTCCTGACAATTCTTTACAATTCGGGTTTTTTCTTTCCTTCTAATTTATTATTGCTTCTATAATTCCTTTGCTTCTAATTTCTTTGCTTCTATACATATAATAATGGATTTACTGACCGAATAATTTATAACATTGGCTTCATAAATAGCGAAACGAATCGATGTTCCAAATAAAACCTCAAGAGAAATCTTAATAGATATAAGAAAGAAATAAGAAAGTGATGTTGAAAAATATGCAATATGCAGAATTTGTTAAGTATTCCATTAAGTATCGCGAAATTACTTATTTTAATAACTGATTACACACTAAAGTGTAATACTCTTTTCATAGCAACTTTAATAATAAATAGGCCTCTAGAATGGCTTTTGGTGTGAGCCAGGCATTCAAAGTGCACAAAATGGGGCAACGCAATGGCGCTGTCCCATAAAAAGCACTCGTTAGCGCTTCGTAATGTAGCACGTGATGGCACTTATCTAGAGATGTACATGAGCACACCCCAGAGACTCATAATTCTCGTTGGTTTTGCAAGAAAGAATAACTTGGCCGCTTGGTGGTTAAGAATATTATAGTATGCGAGCAAGTACTTAACATTGGTGGAACCCTTCTTTCCTCATTGAAGGAAAGGATGAAAAAAGGGCTCTCCTTATATATTTTTCAGAGAAAAAAAAAAGAAAAAAGAAACAAGAAAAAAAATAGTACGAAAGGTGTTGTTTAATTCCTTGAATTGAAATTATATGGATTGTATTTATAAATTTGTAAATTCTAATTAAGTTTATAGAAATGAAAGAAATAAAATATTTCTATTTAATTATAAACACATCACATATTTTTCTTTTTTACACAACTTTTTAATCTAACTCCGTAATTTTTTAAATTATATGCCATGCAAATGCCAGTGACTCATTTAATTAATGTCACTGTTATGTTTGTATGTATTTCTATCTATGTATGCATTTCTACGTGATATGTGTGCAAAACGTGTTGAGAAATCCAGAAATCCTTTCAAATATTCATACTGATTACAGAAGTCATTTTTACACCCTTTTTTTTCGACGTGAAAAAGGTACCAAATAGGAATTAGATGAGAAAAAGGGAAAAGAGTTAAATAAAAAGAAGTTGAAATGTTCATATTTGCCTATGGGGTAGAAAAAAAAGACAGAGAACAAAAGATTATACCCGAGTAACAGAAAGTACGGAGGGCGGATTCCATGGAATAAAATATTTTCATTTGCATTTTTAAGCAGATCCAATTTTTTATCCAAACCACCTTTTCCTACTCTTATTCCAACACATTTCGCTCCTTACTTTTCACACGTAATTCGTTTTTTTTGTAGCCGAGGAAGCTATCCTTTTATGTCTTGTGACACATTATCGTTTTACACCTCGTTTCGAGAGAGAGTCTTCCTCTCTTTTTTTTTTAGTAACCGTCTTCTCGAATCTCAAGTGTAATCGCTTCGAGTTTACTGTCTGGCCAGTATTAAGTTTCAAACCCGGATAATTGTGCCTCAATATTAATTTAGGCGCAGGAATTATAGGAATTATATCATTTTGAGGGATTTTAATGAATTTTTCAAACTGACTAGTTTTCCAAAGACTGAGACTTCGAAACGATTAAATTTTACATTTTTGCGAGACTTTCGAGATAGCAGTTGTTGGAAAAATGTAAACGCATCTGAGAACGTCGTATGATTTGATATGCTGGAAGAATATTGAACGACGCATAACGTTACGAGCATAGTTGGCAATGGTGTGAAAATAGAGAGAATAACGAAATAAAATTGCGTCATTTGCTGATACGGATGGAGTATGAAACCCATTGGGAGAGGACTTGATGTAACTTGAAGTTGAAGATGATCGGAAAACATTTACTGGGAGTTATTCCAATAAAGAAACTCCCGAAGATACTAACATTCATGCAGATATAAAAAAATAAATAATAAGGAACTGTATTCTAATTTTATGTAATATACATTCTAAATTCAATTAATTGTGGTATAAACATAGTCAATTGTTTTATTTTAAAAGTTAAAAAACCAGATTAGGGGAAATATTCATCCTGCAAAGATTTTTCAAAATAATAATTCTAAGTCGGGGCAGATGGAAGAACACGTACGAAATACATGTGAGCCGTTGGTGGCTCGTAACTTGAAGGCACGAAAACATCACCAATTCATAAACCTTTCTCGGGAAAATGTAAACTCGACGCGTTATTCCCCCTGGATGGATGGACGTATGTATATTTAAAATTTTCCTTCGTGATACGGAGTCTGACTGTGTGTAGAGGCGCAAGAAATGTAAAATGCAAATTGTAACCGATATATTGGCCAAAAAAATTGGTCAGATGGAAATGACATTTAAGTATATTTTCGTGTATGAAAGAACTCTTAAAAATGTGAAAAACGCCAAACAAGATTATTAAATTTAGTCTTTATTTCCCGGGGTCAATCATTTTTCCCATTTTCATATTTTTTTTTTCTAAATGGGAAACAGCATTTCTTAAAATACCTTGAAAGGGTGTAAAATATTTGGAAATTGGATAAAGGTTTTTTAAAGTGTCAAACGTGTAATGTTGAATTTAAGAATATGTAATGAGAAATTTATGAATATATATGGAATAATTATGAATTTATGATTGAAAATTTCAGTTTCCATCTGTAATTCTGTAGAAATTAGCGCAATCAGCCCTATTTAAAATTAGGATTCTGACGAGGCCCTGGTCGGTTTAACAAATAAAGATTACAAAAACATTTTTAATTTTCAAATTACTACAAAATTTGAAAACTTTTTTGAATGCTTTGAAATTCCTTAAATTCATTTGACATCTTTAGAAATCCTTTGGCATATTTTAATAACTCTGAAATTTCTTGAAAATTCTATAATTTTTTTATATTCTTTTAAAATCCTTTGACATTTTTTTAGCATTATTAAAAATCACTTATAATATTTGCAAATATTTTAAATCTCTTGAAATATCTTTAAATTCTCTAAAGTCATTTAAAATCTTGTGAACATTCTTAAAAATCCTTAAATACTTGGAAGTTTCTTTTACAATCCTTCAAAAATTTTCAGTATCATTTAAAATCCTTTGAAAACATTAACAAAAACTGTAAATTAATTTAAAATCTTGGAACTCCCTTTTCTTTAACATTATTTAAAATATCTTGAAATCTCTTTAAATTCACTAAAATCTAAAAAGTCCGTTACAAAATCTTACAATTTTTTAAATCTTGTGAAAGCTCTAGATAATCCTTACATTCTTTGGAAATCCTTTTAAATTCCCTAGAATCACTGAAAATTTCTTGAAATCTTTTAAAATTCCTTTAAAACTCCACTGTTAAAAATGTTTGCAAAATTAATATACTTTTAATATACATTTTGTAAAGTCATTTGCATATACCGTAAATTAAACTTAATATATTACCATATGTTTTAGAATTAATATAAAACCATACTAAAATTAATATAAGGATATATCAATATTATTATAAGATATATTAATATTAATAGAAAGTATATTAATTTTAATATGGCTGTATATTAATTCTAAAACTAGAATTAAAAAAATAAATTGGTTATAAAAATAAAATAAATATTATAAAATATTATAAATTTTAAAATTGATTATACTTTTCTGTGTATTAAATTCAATTTACGGTATATGCAAATAACTTTACTCAAAGTATATTAAATTTCGATCAGTTTTTTTTTAACAGTGGATCTTTAATATCATTTAAAATCCCTTCAAATACTTAAAAAAATTATTTTCAAAAAATGAAATAGTTTAATAGCCAAATATTGTGACTAATAATTCCACAGAATACTTTTTTAACCAGTTTTTCCTAAGTGGGGTATTTACTAGGGTATTTTTTCGGTAAACTGACAAGCCCCTGGCCAGTTTTCCTTAAGTAGGGTAATATTCTGCCTATAACTAGCGTTACAAGCCTTGTGTGGACCTTGTCAGTTAACCTGGGTAGGGCCACATCAGAAATAGGGAAAACTCTCCAGGACCCTTTCAGAACCTCATTTAAAATTCTGTACCGTCAAAATTAATTTTCACTGGTAACTCCTCCTGCATTTTTATGTAAATGATGATACAATGTAAGTTTATCGTTTTGAACATGTGATGACATTCTCACTGTGAAACTTCATATTTCCAAACTCGATCTTCCAACTTTTGCAACTCCTGTAAATTATATTTGCATTAATTGCTCAAAAAGGATTTGCCATCGTTCTACCGTGGCAAGTGAATATAATATATATATATATATATATATATATAATACATA
>UCOH01005906.1:0-80799 GCA_900474275.1 Synergus japonicus
ATATAGATATATATATATATATATATATATATATGAGTATATATGTATATATACTCATATTATATTCTTTTCTCTCTTCACGCGATATTCTTTTGCATAAATTCTATTGAATTATTATTAATTATGTGTTTGTAAATATAAATATTTATGTGAATAAATATATTTTTTTTGTTATAATTTTTATACAAAATATTCGATCTGTTTTATTTATCTCTAAACCTGACCCTGGCTAGGCTGAAGCGTCCGCTGAGATAATTATTGGAAGAACTCTGAAAAACAGACCGTTACACATTAAAAAAAAGGAACCCGGACACTTTACATTAAAAACCGGCCACAGTCAAATTGGTTGAAATTGCAATATGTACACTGTAAGTCCCATTCTGAACAGATCAACTACTATCTTGAGAAATTGGATTCGTTCCTAAACCAGTGTCTCCAGATCGTGGGATTTTTAGGCCCCCACTCTACGACCCACGAGCTTATGTTTTCTCTCTCTAGCAACAGTCACGAACCTATTGAAAGACAAAGATAGCATGAGCTCGTGGGTCGTAGAGTGGGGGCCAAAAAATCCCACGATCTGAAGACACTGTCCTAAATATTGATAAGGGGAGATGAGAAGTTGAGAGGAGAGATTCTACAAGTTGGGCAGTGCTCGGCAGTACCGTATCTTGCCGAGAATTTAGAGGATGCTAGACTCATTCTAGACACATTTTTGTCTAGCCTGAGTCTAGCAGAATTTTATGACGGTCGCTTTGTCCAGGGTTCGTCTAGAACTCATCTAGTGGTGATTTACCTGAAGTCAGATATTTAATTATTTACCAAAACGTTTATTATTGTCTATTGAATACTTCATGATATCGACAATGCTCATTAGGTTTCAGGGTTTTCAGGCTACTTGAATACTTGATCCCCAATGTCCATTTTCCTTGTAGGTAGTCAAAAGATCTGCAAAGTACAGCACCTGAATTTTAACAGCGGGGTTCCTTTGTCCGTATTGAGGATTAAAATCTGGAATTATTATTTTTTTAAATTTTGCACCTAACAATTTATAAATATTATATTTGAAAACTGTGAATTTTGCCAATTGCAGCAATATGTTGTTTGCTAAAAAAAGTTAAGAAACGCTGTAATTCCTCAATTTTATACATGCTCTATTGATCATACAGAAAATTTCAGGCTTTCTGAGAAAAATAATTCCAAACACAAAAAAGAGAAAAATAAACTGTTAAAGAAGAACCAAGCGGTGAACTATCAAATTAGAGACCTTCAATATCTGTCAATTTCGAAATTATAATTCTGATTGCAAAATGTAAATAGGTTATGTACCATATATTCACATATTTTTAATTATTTGAAGAAATTCAATTTGTTTAAGTAATTCTATTTTGATAATTTGTTTCTTTCATCAAAAATTATTACTGTTCGAACATTAACCAACAATCGTTACTTCACTTTTGTTTATTTAAACAAATTGAAGTTGTTTAAGTCATTTCTTTTTAATTCGTTTTTTTCTGGTTAAAAATTATTACTATTGCTCTAGTGGACTGTTGATTAATATTGGTTAATTAATTTTCAATTATTTAAACAAATACCATTTTTTTAAATAATTTTTCTTGAAATTTCGTTTTTTGATGAAAATTAATACTATTGCTCTGGTGGAATATTTATGAACATTAATTAATGAATTTTCAATTATGGAAAATAAATACATTCGTTCATTTTTTTTCAAAAAATGTTTGGGAATTTTCCCTACATATTTTTAATTATTTAAAGAAATTCAGTTTGTATAAATAATTATTTTTTGATAATTTGTTTCTTTCAACAAAAATTATTACTGTTGGAATATTAATCAACAGTCGTTACTTCACTTTTGTTTATTTAAACAAATTGAAGTTGTTTAAGTCATTTTTTTTTAATTCGTTTTTTTCTGATTAGAAATTATTACTATTGCTCTAGTGGAATGTTGATTAATACTATTGAAAATTAATACTATTGGTCTTGTGGAATATTTATCAACATTAATTAATGAATTTTCAATTATGGAAAATAATTACATTCGGTAATTTTTTTTTCAAAAAATGTTTGGGAATTTTCCCTACAACTAGTTTGGAGTACGTTAATCCTAATCTGTTACTGTTATAAAGTTGAAGATGGTCAAGCCCAAGTTTTTAAACTGTAGCTGGAATAAAATGCCAGATGTGACAGGTGTAGATAGAAACTACGAATTTTGGTATTAACACATAAAATTGAGTATAAAAATATTATAATAAATTTTCTCAGAATTTGATTAAACTAATATTTAAAAAAAATAGAATTGGAGCTAATTAATTTGCAAAGTGTTAAAAATAGCTTACTGAATTTGTCTAGAATATATATTTTAAAATAAAAATAAATATTAATGAAATATTATTAATTATATTATTATTTACAATAATATTATTATTGTTATTACCTTTTTTAAATAATGTAAATTACCGAAAAGCAATTAAAGTAACATTGGGCCTGTAATATTAACGTTTATATTTCCGTTACCATTATAATATTACTTCTATAAAACTTTATACGTGATATTGAAAAGTCATATTTTGAAGGAAAAAGAATGAAGACACGCTTATAAGAATTGGGCTTGTGTATATCGTAGGTAATTTCCAAAACTGATGGATAACATTTTTTTTCGAAGAAAATTGGTAATTTTTCCATGAATATTGGCAAATTTTTTGAAAAGTTAGGAAATTTATCAAGAAATTAAAAGACTGATTAAATCTTCGAAAATGTATAGATGATAATTGAAAACATTTTGGATCGTATTTGAGAAATAATTGTCCTAAGGACCTAAGAGAAACCTTCAACACTTTCAGGCCAGGTATACCTGGGTTGACCTGGGGCCGGTATACCTAAATATTCCTTCAAGTATTTACTACATTGGACATTTGCATTCTCATTCCTACAATCCTTTGCAGGTAAAAGGAAAATCGTCCAACTGTTGCCCCGGAGACTTGTGTTTGATTCCTGCCGATTTCGTTTTCTTCTGACCCGATTTTTCTGTTTCAGCTTATAATAATATAATTCTAGTTTTCATTAGTGTATTTTACATCATCCTTTGTTGTTTTTTCAAAAATATCCAAAAATATTTAGTTTAAAACACATTTTAACTTTCGAATGACGAAATTGTAGGAAAAGAAAAAAATAATCGCCCCCGTATTAGATGCCCTCGTCCCTAAAACTTTAACGAAAATATTAGAAATTCCTTAAAATTCCATAATTAATTTAATTAAATCTAAATTACAATTAACGAATTACATTTCAATTTTCGAGTACTTCTGGTACCGCTCGATGTGTTTTAAAAAATTTTTATCACTTTCCTATTGCCGAAAGAATGTGTATATTTTATATGTCAATCTTGCTTATAACTATAAACAAACTTATCTAGGTTTAAATAAGTTTTAAGCTGTATCTTCAATTAAGGTAGTTGTCTCACAGCAAAAACACTGGAAAGTTTATGCTAAGATAGATATAAGATATCGCATGTTCTCTCCTAACTATTTGTCAAAAATTTTGACTGGGATTGTACAATCACATAGAAGCGTCCTGTATACGTATAAACACATTCTCAGTCACAGTTCGTATAGCAACGATATTGGCAAAACCGCAATTTCATTCTCAGAAAATGGTGATGATGCGCTTATAACACCTTATAAAATGTCATCTTAGTGTTGCCACATCGTCACTGCCTACCCCCGCTATGTGTCTCGCAAGAACAGAAATATTGTTCATTTCAATATTATTTCTTATATATTAAACGCACAATAATTTTGATTTTTTTTCATAAAATCCACACTATATTTTACTATTCATCTGTTGTCTTTTAGCGCAATGGCAAAATTCGTTTTCATACTAGACTTTATAATGTGGCGCTTGCCCATGATAGCTATAGGAGACCCATGCAAAAAGAACTAACTTAATTAAAAATATTTGCCTTTAGAAACACACGATTAAGCTGAAAATTGGAGCATAGTTAGATAAAAATATTTTCTACATATTTTGAAAAATTTACACAATACCCAAGAAAAGTTCGATTTCGGCACAACTACCTTAATGCAATATATTTCCTTTTATTTCTTGAACTTAGATCGTTCAAAGAGACCAGCATGTTACGTCGTATCAATTTGGTATGTCTGTAGAATTTATTAGTTTTGTAAATATAAAAAGGTTAGCACTAGAATAGATGTTTTGAAATCTTAAACCGAAGACCGTCTTAAGCTGTTTATTGCACTCATTTTATAAGTTCCATGCATCGCCCACTTTCTGAAAATTGACTTGATTTTGGGTTTCCCTTAAGATTAGTGACATCAGTCGAAGCAGGATCTAAGTACCTCCCATTAACCAATGAGTTTGTACTAACTACCCTCTCTACTGTAAAAATTCTATGTACTAGGGGGAAGTTCATACTAACTCTGGACTAAGAGATTCAGATACATTTCCGCATCCGATATAAACAGAACTGTTTTCTCATACCTCTTCATGTCTTGTATTTTATCATAAATAAATTAGTTTACTACTACATATACAGTCTCAGGTTACTTAACAAAAAATCTCATTTTTTAATCAGACAACGTTCTTTGAGAAATTTTAAAGTAATGTGAGCACAAAAAATTATTTTATACTCGTTAATTTGTGATCGACAACTGGTGATCCCTATCGACTTACCAACAATTTTTGTACATTATCATCAGAGAGAATGTATTAGATTTCTGTAATTTTTAAATAGAATGAAGTTCAGTGTGCATAAACTTACTTCTCGTAAACTATACGTAACGAAGAGGTAAATCCAGTGATAACTATCACAAACATATATCATAAATTACGTGAAATACAACAGTTGGACAGACAGTCGTTGCGAGTTGAGTAAACTCACGAGGCATACAGTGAACGCAGATATTCGTGTAGGGGTGGATAGACACGGTTTAAAGCACACACATCTATGCATTCATGTAGTATGTAGATGGTCAAGTCTCATCGCCAAGTTAGCTACGATAGGACTGGAGGGTTGATCTGTGACTCAGTCAGGAAATACGGCTCGACGGCCTTACACAGACAAAATTATCCGAAATTGTGTAGCGCGTGATAGCACATGACTCATATCTAGGTTCTCTTATAAAGACCCTACGTAACGGATGAGCCTAAGTCCCTATCAGTTATTTTCCCTTCAAAACCGATTCTGAACTTAACCCTTAACTGGTATCTTCGGATCACTCGTGCCTTGCCCAAACCTTCTCATCTTGCTAGATTGGAGAAAATGCTGGGGGCAGTCCCCGGCAGAGGCGCTTGACTGTTCATGAGGCCGAAATGCATTAAAATTCATGGAGAAAAACGTAGAAATTCAATTTTTACATTCTCATCAGAGAATGTATTAGTTTTGTGAAAAACTTTATTGGCCTTTGGTATACTCTTTTATTGTCCTAAAATAAAGGTCAAGTTCGTTAGCCAGCCATTATTTATAAAAATTTAAAAATTTGGATAATTTTTAAAGTTCAAAAATTTTTTTTTTAATTTAAAAATTCTGTTTAATGATATTCATAGTATTCAATTAATCGAACAATTTCTCATTCTGACTTTTTATTATAAAACAAAAATTGTCAGATATATAACTTTTCAAAAAAATAAAGATAATTAAAAATGATGTGCACTGATGACAATGTTTTTCCTTAAGGTCGATAGAACCTTAAGTAAATTAGTTTTCTTCAAATAAAAATTAAGTAATTTAAGTAAAATTATATATTAGAGATGAAGAAGGGTGCTCAGAAGGCACCCCTAGTTTGTAATAAAAACTACTTGATGACATTTTTTTCACCAAAAATAAATGTAGATAGTTTCTAATATTATTTAAAGCAAATTATACTGTTAAAGAAAAGCAAAAGCTTAATTTTGAGGCGAAAATTCGCATCCATTTCGTGGCGGGAAATTCAAATAAATACCTGTTACCTTCAATTGAAATATTATATTTTAATGTTATATTGACAATTGTTAATAATAGACTGTAATTTTATACAAAATTATTTCGAATTATTAAACAATTAAATTATATCTATATAGTTATTCAAACTCCGTCAAATGAAATTGCAATATATAAGATCAATTAAATTGTGAAAATAATGATGTAAATAATTTTATACAAAATTTTAAATGGAAATTACATTTATTTAATTCAGAGTTTCTATTTTATGTAGTATATATTTAAAAAGTTGTATCTACTGTTTTATTGTAGATACAACTATTATGTAGTAGTATAGATTTTGTAAAATTCCTTTTTACATTCTCATCAGAGGTAATGTATTAGATTTGTATAAAATTTGCCGTACTGTTTTTTCTTTCGAGTTTTTCTCAAAACTATTTTTTTCAAACTGGTGTACATAATATCACAAGATCTACTAAACCAATTCTGTTAAAATTTTAAACACATGTTCTTCATACTATTGTCTATCGTGTGACGTAGGATTTTTTTGATTGGGTGCCCCTGTTCATAAGTTATGAATTTTTTAAACTCAAAATTTCTATTAAAATTAGAAATTTTTTTTTAAACAGCTGTAATTTCTACAAAATAATTTAAAAAATTTTTTTCCCTACGTCACACGATAGAGATTACTTTTCTAAATAAGCAAAAAAAAAATTTTTTTTGAGACAATGCCTCATTAAGAAACTAGGTACACCATCAACAAGGATTTTCAAAAAAAGGTCCTACTCATTGGCTCATATCTACGCCATTTAAAAATTGTTTAATTTTTCATTGATTCAAATTATACATAAAAGTACTATATATATATATATATATATAACAATTATTTTAAATAATTTATGAATGCCTCAAAAAAATGCTTATTTTTATACCTATTTTTCCGCACGCCAGGGTGCGTTGTTGTCCCTGAATTTTTTCAGATTTTTCCTATCAGTGTAAATTATTGAAATATGCGCCGGACGCGAACGACCCAGGTTTACGGGTTAAAGGTGCCGAAAAAACGTTTACGGATTAAGTGTTAAATACAGTATCTTTTGGTACTGCCTGTGCAACTTTTCTGGCAATTTGCACATTGCAACAACTTGCTCTGGGTGAAGGAAAAGATTTTTCAAGCGTCAGTAAAATTCTATTACGGGATTTTTACGTAGACGATCTAGTCTCAGGTGCAAATTCCATCCAGGAAATTCTTGAAATTTGTGATAAAATGATCGCATTATTAGCTCGTGGCGAGTTATCTATTCGACAGTCAGCATTTAACCATCCTTCCATTCTTGATGATATCAAAAAGAAAGTTTTCAATCTCGATTGTGTTATAAAGAAAAATCCCATTCAGAAGACTCTCGGAGTTATTTGGGACTCTCAAAAAGATATCCTCCAGTACACGGTTCGATCAGTCGATGTTCAATCCACTTCTACTAAGAGAAAGTTGCTTTCGGAAATCTCAAAAATCTTTGATCCTCTCGGACTTTTAGGGCCGGTGGGTCTCTACACAAAGGTATTGATGCAGGACTGTTGGAAAGCGAATATCAATTGGGACGAATCACTCCCTCACGATATACACACTGAATGGCAATCGTTTACCGAACAACTTACGCAATTACAACAGTTTTCACTACCGCGAAAATTTTTATGCAAGAATCCTGTAAAAATCGAAATCCACGGTTTTTGTGATGCATGTCTTCACGGGCACGGAGCATTTTTGTATATTAGATGTCGCGATTCAAGTGGTAAAATAACTGTCTATTTGATTTGTAGTAAAAATTGAGCGGTGCTACAATTCCATGCTTAGAATTATGTTCAGCTTCCATTCTCAAAAAGCTCTACGAAGAGTCAAGATCTCAATTCGATTTCCCAATCAAAAAAGTAACGTTCTGGTCAGATTCCACTATTGTTTTGTGTTGGTTAAAAAAGGCTCCTCATTTACTGAGAACTTTCGAATCGAATCGAGTAGCTGACATTCAATCTCTGGGTGATCAAGTTCAATGGAGGCATATCAGATCTGAAGACAATCCTGCCGATTCACTCTGAAGGGAACAACTAGCATAGCCCCTTAATGCAATAAAATAATTTGTTTATTTATATGAAAAATTTGCAATTGTTTTAAAAATATGTCATTATCACAAATTTACATCATAGTCTACAGCAGTTCTGATAAAAATTTCAAAGTGGTGGGCGAAATATTTTTTGAGATATGTTCGATTATGTAGTCTCGCTCCAGCTCCGACCGTCGCACAGTGGCACCAAATCCCGAAAACCTGGCCAAAATCCAAAAAAAAATTTTCGATTTTGAAAATCTGAATAGATAGGTTTTGTAGAGGAAGGATCAAGGTTTCATAATCTGTAGCTCAGAGGTCTATATCCCTATTACCTGTTTCTCTATGGCAGTTTGAAAGTGGCCTTCGTTCCGTGAACACCTGGCAGTTTCGTGGTGCTAAAACTGGTTTTGTGTTTCGGAGGTTACAGAAAATCATAGAATCAAGATATTTAAATTATAAAAAATGGATTCATCTGCTAGTGGTAAGTACTATTTGAATAAAAATCACTAATATAATAGTCATACTATTACTATACAAAAAAAATTAACGATTTTTGTGAAAATGCAAGATAAAATTGAACCTATTATCGCAAACATGTAGGCAAATGGTAAACTGCCTCATGTGATCCTGCTTGCGGACCCATCAGATCTTATAACGTATAGTGCCAGTTTATGGAATCAACAATAAAATTTTGCTCATAGCTGCTCATTGAGGTTTTTTGACCGTTTTTCGGGCAACAAGCATGAGGACGCGTCCCTGAACGTTTTTAATATGATGTGATATTTCACTTGTATGTTTGAAGGGAATGTAATTTTGCAATTTTACGAACTGTGAATTTAATTTATTATTAAAAAATATTTAATATTTAATAATTGCAAATTATAAACAAATAATCTGATAATAATATAATAATAATATTAATAAATGTTGCATTTCCACGATCGCTGAGTTGAATTTATCATTAAAAAATATTTAATATTGTTGAATGTTGAGGGTGGTTTTTGATAAAGTTGTTAAGGGATACACTTTACTATGATAAACTTTATTAATATTACATTTACATATTGAAGAGCAACACTACAAGTCCTCTTACTTAAGAGACAGAAATCAAAAAGCGGTGTATGATCGACGTTCCGCTCGTGGACACCTCTTACACAGTGATTCTCAACTCATTCAATAATATCCAATCATATTCACTTTAAAGATAAATTTCCTTACAATTCAACAAATATTTCAAAATTTAAAAAATCTAATATAATAATAGCAATAATAATAATGTATATATTTTTATATAATTTAAGGATCTGCAGTGGAGCATACTGCAGACGATAGTGCACCGGTCCTGGGTTTGACAAGAAGAGAAAATTTCGTCATTGAATCTGGATCTTCTGATAGCGATAATTAAAGTGTCATTTTGTATGTATCTCTTAATTCAAGGGTTTTCATAAATATATTTTAATAATTTAGATTTTGCGTTTTTATTCGGTGACCTCAAAAAACACCTCATATCGAATAATATAAGAATAAATATTATTTCAGGTAACCAGTCCGCCATATTGGATCTGTCATTTTTTTTTTGAAAATTTTGACACCGGATTCGTAATCAGCGACCCCAAAAACCTCCGAGTATCAAAATTTTGTCCATTTTATGAACATTTTATAATTTTGGCCAGCTTTTCGGGATTTGGTCCCACTGTGCATCACGTCGCACAGTGTTCCGGATCGGTGTTTTTTTGTTCAAAATCGGCTACAGCTTACAATTCTCAACCGATTTAGACGTTTTTTTTTAAATATTTGGGAATAGTTGTACCAGACCGTCTATAGATTGGATTTTTGAATTAAAGTATGAATAATTATTTATATAAGTTGTTAAGGTCGCTTCGTTGGGAGTGGTCCTTTCTATTCGTGTATGGGGAACATTTTGTTAATTCTTACGGGAGAATATTCCCGAAGACTTAAATGGGAAAGTTTTACCACTGAGAAAAGAGACGTTTCGGGAGAGAGTTCCCGTAGAAGGTTTAGGAATGTTACGTGAGGAAGTTCCCGTGGGATATAGGGGACGTTGCGGGAGAGAGTTCCCGTAGAATGTAGGAGAACGTTACGGGAGAGAGTTCCCGTGGAAGGTTTAGGAACGTTACTGGAGGGAGTTTCCGTGGAATGTAAGAGAACGTTACGGGAGAGAGTTCTCGTAGAATATTGAGGATAAGAAGGTAGGTATAAGGAACGGGGGAGTATTCTTGTTAAAGGGTTGCCGGTGAGTGAAGATGCTTCTTCTTCGGTTTAACTCCTTTACTCGTTCTTTACAGTTCGCGGCCAGGTGGGCACTTTTGCGGAGAGTTTTCTACACGGAAATAATATTGGCCCAGTAAACGCACTACCTACAATGCAGCAGTTGTACTATAGGCTCAGTAGGACTGGTCTCCTGATTTTGGGACAGGAGACGCACCAAAGCTGACCAAAGTAAGGATAAGATTCATTCTAGCGTTTGGTACGTCTACTGTACCAATATTCTTTCCGTGTAGTCGAAGATGCAGCAGTCTTGCGACTGACTGAAAATCGGAAAACGCGTCCTTTTATAGGAATTCCACCCCCATGAAGGTATCATGGCAGTGGTATTTCCTTCTCCCTATTTTCCTTCATATTTTCTAGGAGATTCTAGAAGGTTTTTTATGATGGGAAAATTTTGGGCTAGTTGATCCTGCAAGCGTAACTATGGTTCCCATGTGTTTCAGTGAGAAGACCCCTTTTTTTTGTTCTGTTGCTTAAAAGTCAAGACTCGTCCTCCGGACTCTTGGTTTGGGGAAATTCCAATGAAGTGTCATATAAATGAAAGTATTTCTAGAAATAGAAAATATTTCGTTTTTGATTTACTTTGCGAATCGCGCATATAACGAAGTCAACAATCAGGAAAAGTGACACTTTTTGAGAATATGATTTTTTTTCTCCGAATATATGTTGGTCATAATGCTACTAGGCCTTGGAATCAATGGTGGCACTCATACAAGAAACATATATAATTAATGCTAGTTTGAAGCTAATTGTTATAAACAAATTATATAAACAAATACATGGATGAGATTCTCAATGGCACTAAAAATTTTTGGTTGGTTGAAAATGTTGAGACATCTCATGAGAATAATCCTCGTAACAAACAATGACCATATACTAACAATTACGTTTGTTATAAACAATTTTAATAAACAATTTGAACTTTTTTCATTTTTTCATAGAAATTTGTTTCTTTTCTTATCTAATGGACTTAAAATATGTTTGACACAGATTATTCAAAATAAGCCATTGTATTAACTAAATATTTCTAATTGTTTATAACAAAAATTATTTTAAAATTACAAAATTAGTCATTTCCACTTACGAAAAAATGTGTTTTCAACTAAAAAATCCTCTACACAACTGAACAGTAAGATTTCAATAATAAGGGAGTGGGACGGTTCCTGAGGGAGGCAAGTAAATACGCAATGAATTCAATAATTAATAACAAAGTTTATTCAAATAAAGTGAAAAGAATGAAGACAGTACTGTGTCATGGCTACGGGAAGGCTCGACACAATCTTAAACTCATTGATAATAAAGACTCGATATAAACTAAAATCAATTCATCGCAAACCATGAACACGACAAATGACTCTAAGTCCAAATATGAGAGTAGAAAAACGAAGATGAATCTAAATTACAAACCCTAAGTTAAATTAAGAAAGAAAACCTCTCCTGGCCTTGACTGAGCGTACATGCCATGGTTAAAAACCTCTAATACTCTACAACAACCTATTTGTTCAGTCACGCAAAACTATTACCCTTACAGGAGAGAGCTATGCGGATTTAAATTGAATGAAAATCGCGCCCAGCGTAAATTTACTTGAAAAATAAAACAAAACCTCTCATTCGCAACGAAACTAACAGCGAAACTTTAAATTTGTCCCTAGCTCTGGTAATTTTCAACAGCACACCAATCTAAGTCCGTTTGATGACGTCTTATCTAGTTGTGGTCACTTTAGGGTAAAGTTAGCACTCGGCGAGAAGATTACCCGTTCGAGAATACGATACTTGTTAAGAACGTCTTGTTATGACGTCACGCCGCGAAATGATGCCCGCAGTGTAAGTCGTCCCTCCGAATAGTAACGATCCTTCTCCACCCTGCTAAGCTAATCTCGTCACGCCGCGAAGTTATACGCGCAATCGTAAGTCGCCCTCCGAATAATAAACGTGACGATGTGGTCAACCCTGGTGACGTGCCTTATCTTGTCAAGTTCCCCCAGCCTGGTACAGCGTGCGAAAAAACCTGACTAAGATGGCGATTAATGAAGTCGGGCTCGCAGAATTTGTCAAGTTCCCCCAGCCTGGTACAGCGTTCAAAGGAACTTGACAAATATGGCGAGTAAATAAAGTATATTTCTAGAAAACCCCAGCCTGGTACAGCATACGAAGTTTCCTAGGTATTATACTACCTCCTAGTTCGTTTGAAACGCCGAAGTAGAAATGTAGAGAAGATCCTGGATAAGCTGCTTCACTCAGAAGATGATTTCTCGTGACGTCCGATGGCGAATGGTCCGTGAAGATCTCAGGTACCTGGCAATTGCTAGCCAGCAAAATAGAGTCACTTAAGAGCACTGGGCCTTGTCCAGCCTGAGCTCGAAGGCGACTCGTGAACGAGTGACGGCTGGGATCGAACGCTCGTCTTTTAATCTCTTGTGAAACTAAATCGTTCGCGAAAAGACGGGGTTCTGCGCGTCTAGCGAAATCCGGCTGAATCATTTTTCGATCGATATTTTGATCGCTCTCTATAATGCCGATAATCGTAGCTCAGGTAGTCTACGCTCAGGCGCTAATCTCTTCGCTCTATGATTTTTAGTAATTAAATGTATGGTTGTCTACATATAGGCGTATTTATATGTAACGGCAGGCCATACCGTTACATACTGATATAATAATTTTATAAACAAATTATAAGTTTTTTTCACGGTTAGAATGACTAAAAGATCACGTGGTTTAGTCACATGATTTAATTATAAGAGATAATTTTTGTCTGAGTGAAAATGACAAATTTTTTAATTTGTTTATAAGTTTTATTATAAACAAATATAAATATTTAGTTAATACAATGGCTTATTTTAAATAATCTGCATCAAACATATTTTACATCAATTGGATAAGAAAAATAACATATTTAAATGAAAAAATGAAAAGACAGACTTATATTCGGAGAAAAAAATCACATTCTCAAAAAGTCTAATTTTTCCTGATTGTTGACTTATATAAATAATTATTCTTACTTCAATTTAAAAATGCATTCTATAGACGGTCTGGTACAACTATTCCCAAATATTAAAAAGAAACGCCCAAATCGGCTGTAGCCGATTTTGAACAAAAAAACACCGATCCGGAACACTGTGCCACGCGACGGTCGGAGCTGACGCGAGACTACATAATCGAACATATCTCGAAAAGTACTTCGCCCACACTCTGAAATTTTTATCAGAACTGCTGTAGACTATGATGTAAACTTGTATCAAAATAAATCAAATTTGCAAAAACCTTTTTTGAGATAATGACATTTGTTTCAAACAATTGCAAATTTTTCATATAAATAAACAAATTATTTTATTGCATTAAAAGGTATTCGAATAGGATAAGCAATCATCAACTTTTTCAGTAGATACCGTTTTCTTCTACAGAATAGTTTAAAAGCAATAAATATTTGAAAAAAAAGTTCTTTTTCAGATTTCGTGACTTAAGAATTAATATCTCAACAATTTCGCATATTATATGGTGTCCTCCATCCACTTTTCCAAGTTCTCCGCATCGTACTATGACGTCATACCTCTTCCCATTACCTATTGACTACCATGGACAGCATCCCTTCTCCCACTTTTCTATACCCTCATATTTAGTATTTTATAAAACCCTCGGTTTCAATGTGAATTGAATTTTTGCATTAATTAATTCTGAACTAAAATTATAGGGTGCTGTAGACAGACGTAGGCCACAGGTTGGAGTGGGCCACCCGAATAACTGTAAGACTATAGTGACATGTATGTCAAACCACGCACATCATTTATCATATTTTGACGCAAGCTCACTTTTTATAAGCATTCGGGGGTTATAAACCTATTCGCACTGTACAGAGAAATGTGCTGAGAATTTCGCCGAAAAAGTTTTTACTCTCGTACGCTTTCGCGCGATTTATCATCGTATTTTCACGAGAAAAGTTAAGGTAAATATGCAATATGTTAGTTGAATATATAATCTTCGAAATGCAAAGTGATTTTTGCTCATTATTCTCATTGTATTTTTGTGGGATGCATATGCAAAAAAAGGCGCTTGTAGATAGAAGTGGGTCACTATTTGTGGACAGACATGGGCCACTTGAGTAATGCCGTTCTTTGCACAGGAAAGTGTTTTTATTAATTATGCAAATGTCTTATTTACTTATTTTTATCATTTCAGCCATCATGCCTCCCAAAGAAAAGAAGGAAACCCCCAAAAAAGAGATTAATTATAAGAAATTGATTGCTGCCATTTTAACCATTTTAACCCTCATTTCGCGTCAACTATTTTAAATTTTGCAAATTTGACAACGGATTTGTAATCAAAGTCTTTGAAAACCCCCAGGACAAGAATTTGTAGCAAATCGCAGCATTTTTTCAAATAAAAATTTGCGTCGCCCACTTCTCCCTACAATTTCGGAAAACACGGAAAATACACTTTTTTCAAATAAAAAAGAAAAATACTTTTAAACTTAATTTAAAAAATCTGCTAGATACTCTTGCGATTAGAAAAAAAAGCAAAAAAAAAAATTAATTTTTCACCATTTTACAACCAAAAATAAAAACGTAACCCACTTCTGTCTACACCACCCTACTTATTGTCTACATGTTGGGGGTAGGTCTGTGAATAAAGTGAGATTATTATTTTTACCATCAAGTTTTATTGATTAAATTATATTAAAGAAAAATGAGGACATATATTGTTTATAATAAGAAAAGAGTTGCCAATTCGGAAGAAGATGTTTGTGTACAGGATACAAGATCTGTTCGCTTACAATATTTACCACCGTTTATTAGATATTTTGGCACACGAGAAATCTTATGTTTAAGATTATATATCTTTAACAATTTTTTATAAAAATGACGAGCAATGTTATAATTTTTTTCTAAATTATTTGTAAATAAATTAGTAAAATCAGACAGAGAATAACCGTTACACATACAATGAAGAAACATAATGCAATATTGCCCACACACATTCGAAGTCGTACATTGAAGTCTTTTTGTGTTCCATCTGTAGAAGATAGAATTTCCTCGTAAACGAAGAAGATGTTTAGGTAGAAGAGGCGGTAAACTGTAGCTGTCAAAGTAGGTACCTCTTCCATCATTTCCAACGTGGAGGGCGACCCAATGGCTACCTGGTTTAGACTTCTCATCAAGATTAGCCACTATTGCCGCAGGTCGGGCCCACCGTTTAGGAATCTGATCTGCAGGAAATAATCCAATAGTCTGTGTTTCAGGAAGGCGAAGTACTTGAAGTATTTGTAAACTGTTCATATTTTTCCAGGAGATGATTGGTCTGACTCTGTGGAAAGGTCTACGGTGTCCTCACCAGAATCTTCAGAAATGTTTGCAAGACTCTGTGCAAAGATTGTAGGTGATCTGGTTGAGTAGGTGGAGAGGTCGGTTGTTTTATTGTAGTTTGTTGATGGCAATTCATCTTGTTATCGTATTTCGAGCCAATTTTTTTAACTTGAGTATATTATTAAGAGCACATATGAACTTTGGGTCCTTTTTTACTCCATGATGGAAGCAAAACTCATCTATGAATGGTAGTTTTTTCATTGAAGGGCAGCTTAGTTCCTCCAAGTTGATTATTTGTCTACTTGTTATTCTCTGTAGTAAATCAGCTTTATCATGTCCTCGCGTGTAAATCAGCTTGGCAGTTCGTGCAATATCTCGAAGATTAGCATGAAGAAAATTCATTGCAACATCTCCTTCAAACCATTCAAGGCCATGCTGATTATAACTCAACCCGTTATTTTGTCGTCGATAATTAGTTGCGAGATCAGTAAATGCGAAAGGGGGTGAAATAATCCAATGAGCAATACAATAACGATCCAAAGTAACCACAGCTACTTCTTTAGGAATGAAACAACCAGCATCATCTCGAAAGCCTTGTATGTCAATCACATAGTCAACCATGATTTTTCGTTTTCTATTAGGATGCGAGGAAAAGCAATTGATTAACTGACACGATGGAGAGTGCAAAGAATACTGACGTTCAAAATGAGGATCGTTTTTATGGCTGGGTTTTTATTTTACCTCCACTCCACTAAAGCACTAAAGTCGGCAATAATCTGCCTCGATGAATCTATTTCAAAAACATTATCATATTCAACGTATACTAAACAATTAATGGTACAACTAAGTGCGTCTTCAAATCTCACTTCAATTCTAAGACTACCGTGTCTTACGAGATTCCAATGAGAATAACAATTTGCTGAAAGGTCAGGTGTAAGGTCAAAGGCAAAGAGACAGTTTGCTGTGGGGTAATTTTCTCTGTCAATGTTATTACCTTCATTTAGAAAATGAATACCTGTGCCACTAAACAATGTGTGATAGGCTTCAACGTATAAATTTCTAGCACCAAAGGATGGTTGAAGGGGTTTAGATGGTATTTGAGTACCGTCAACAAAAAGAGAGAGATGATTAATATTATAATTTTGGAAATTGAAAGTATTTTTCGGTCCACTCCCGTTGAATGCAACATTATCGACAAAACCAATAATTATTCTCTTTGGTAATTGTCCAAGAATAACATTATCAAGTGTTTCAGCATGAATCCCATCATGTAAAGATGAGATAGGGCTTTTGCATGTGCGAGTAGAATACCTGGGCTAATTTTTGCTCGACGAACAACAAGTGAAGCTTCTTCAATATGTATACGACAACTGTTTGTATTATCCATGAGACAAAATAAATCTTTTGAACGGACCAATCGAAATCTCAACTCTACACCATTGATAAGAAATTTATCTTGGTTAAAAACATCACAGTGTAAGTGCCCGATAAGATCAAGCGACTTTGTACCACTCAAATGGTACACTCTGGTTTTTAGTCCATAGTTACGATCAAAGTCATCCTTTCTTCCATGGGTATTGTTATACCATAAAGATGATGTAAGATGGCTGTTTTTATCAGTAGGACCATAGTTAAGTAATGTTTCAATATATGCTCGATATGCATAAGAATTACTTGGCGGTGATACTACTTTTTGGTTAAAAAAGACATCTACCTGATTGAATAAAGAGTGTAACAGATTATTTACAGGACCTACTTTATCCAATTCTGCAGCATTTGAATCAATTCTTGTAGGACATACTAATCTTACACGAAGACTTAATATTATATGAGCAAGGTTTAGGTATTCATCACCATGACCAGGAACAACAAACTCTATAGGAGAATCGTCAGTAAGGGATGAAACAGGTTTATAGTGGACCCATTGAGACCTATTGACGTTTATGTCGGAGGGAGTGAAAATAGATCCAACTCAGACTTCAGACACTAACAAGAATGAGAATGTGAAAATGACATTTTTTTAAAAAAAGATATTTTATAACCTATTTTAATTTCCAAAAATATCGTTAATACTGTGTTTCTGTTTCCTGGATTTCACACGTTTATTTGTAGCCTTTGTTTTTTTTCTATTATTCTTCGTAGACTGCTTTCTTTTCACCGTATTACACTTTTTTACTTTTCTCACAGAGATTTTCTTTTTCTTTTTAATAGAATTTACCCACGAGGTTATGCGTGCCACGATTAGAAGTCAACTAAACAATCCGTTTCTTCCGAATGTTCTTATAACCAGAACCATTCATAATATTATCCATTTTCTTCATTGCACGTCGTTTTAAATTATGCCTAGTTTCTTCAAAGCGATTTTTGACAGAATTCTTAAGAGGTATATTATTATCTAGATCCTTCATAACATTCCTGCCGGTCTTTAGAGCTTCTTTACCAACGTATTAAGCACCTTTAGTCAAAAAAGGGAGAACCCTTCGGAATAGACCACCCAGGAAACTACCAATACCTTGACGTTTTTGATACGGACTACCAATATAAATTTTCGATATTCCACCACCACCACCACGACCTACTTGTGTAGTGTAATAATCAATGTAATGACTCATTGTTTTTTTTCTGTTAGTCAATACGTTTAAAATGAAGTGTCACTATCGACGTACCAAACTCAAATGGTATTGGTAGTCCAAGATGATCTCATATATCAATTTCAATGGTGCGAAAACCCATATTGAGAACAGGTATGTAATTGGGTGAGGAAAAGTGTGTGACTTGTGTTGTACCAAAAATATAATCTCTTTTATCGACAGGAACAACACGAAGAAGTGGTGCTTTTACATCTCCACTCATACGTGGTTCACAAACATTACAATAAAAAAATAATTGATCTGGAAGTCCACGCGCTAGACTTGGAGGGTATATCGCCGTGAAACCATTTTCACTAACTGGTAGTAATTTATATGGGGCAAAACCGAGAATACGAGAAACTTTATCACTAAGATCTGCCATTTTAATACTGGAGTGTCTAGTCTTATTGTAAGCATCCACAATTTGTTGTAAAACATCAATATAACGACGACTGTTTTTTTATGTAAAATAACGCCACATACGCTCCTTGAGAGTTCAATTGAATCGTTCTACAATAGCTGCTTTCATATTAGGATCACGTGTTACTCAAAATATTATGTTATTTTCGGATAAAAAATTCCTTTCCTGCATCAGTTTGTAGACAAATGGGTGCGCGATTATTACTTTTTTGAAGGATACGGTCAAAACCATTTCTTACCTCTAAAGCTGATTTATTCCGAAGAGGTTCAACACTGACAAATTTACTTAAAACATCAATTACCACTAATAAAAAAGTATAATTATCGTTGTAAGATGACAAACTTTGAAGGTCTACTAGATCGGTCTCCCACACATTATCAATTATAACATTATAATGTTGTCTTGGGAATATATACTAGATATTTTTCCACGCACAGCATGAGTTATTTTTTCTGCACCGCTTTGATTTTTCTTAACTCTGCTGCGACTCCTTGTACGTGATCTTGTAGCTATAGTTTCTCGCCTGTTACGTAAAACCTTTTCGTCTATGATTTCATCATCTGTTATAAGAGGCTTTACCGTAGAGTTTGCTCTGATACTGATATCACGTTGTGTTTGTTTATCACTATGCAATCTCGAGTATTCTTTATTTCGTATGATTTGACGTGGTATGGCAATCTCTCAAAGGAATTTGGCAAATTGAGTTCTACCAGCAGGAACAAATGTTTTTCTATACCTTATTGCATCATTAATAAGATCGGTAATATTTGAATTTTCAATAGGGTTTCCATCAATGAAAACAAAACCATTTTTCCTCCATTCTATTTTGTCAGCAACGTCTGGTCTTTTCAAATAGTTGAGTAATAATATACTGTTTGGCCGAAAAGATTTCGGTATTGTAGCCGTAATCGCTTCTGCAGGTAGAAATGACTCATCATCAGATGATTCACTACCTGTATTTTCAATACTATCTGTATTATTCGTATTATTTTTCTGCTTCTTATTATCGATAAGTGGTTTCCTATCCTCATCAACAAAGAAGCAAATTTTTTTTAATATTTGACTATATATTTTCCACTTTTCACGTTCATCCTTGGGAAAGGGTGAAAATAAGATATGACTCATCTCGGAATCTAATATACTAATATTATTTCCTGGTGTTTGTGTGGTGAGACCAGGTACAGATGATGGAATCTGTATCAACAGTATTTAAAACTGGTTGTTTCAAAGACTGTATTTGCTGTTGTATTTTATCCACCTGATGGCTTGGGATAAGCACCATCTTTCTAGCATGCTCCATTTTTTTTGTTTTTTTTTTTAACAAGAGGAACCAAACAATTTGGATATTAAACTACCCATGATTGGTGCAAGCAAAACAGGTAGAAATCCTTCTCCTTTTTGAATAATAAAATTTTTCTTCTTTTTCCAAGTACCATGGGGTTCGGCTATTTTACGAAGTATCTTTTTATGTTTTTTCAATTTTAGATTCTGGTGATTTTTTAGTGGTACATTACCCAATAGAACATTTAAAGCACACTCACAAATACATTTAATGAGTGGGACATCAGAGGTTTTTAATAAAGCACGTCGTTGATCACGGTTTAGATGACAAAGAGCTTGCAAAGCTATGACATTTTTCTTACTAATTGATTTACCACCTTTCGACATCGTTACAAACGGGTAACTGGTACTTGTCCTTCGGTGTGCCCGCCCTTTATACCTTTCACAGGAATGTAAACATACTGATGAGGGTCATCAGGAAATATGCTGGTTCGAAATCAACAGTTGTCTGGAGTAGACTATTTCAAATCAAGAAGTAAATATCCATGGAGTTGTGAAGTAGCATCGTGATAGGCTTCTTGTAAAAAGCGTGGATTTTCAAGACAAACTTGTCGAGCTAGATGTTGAATTTGAGCACGATCTCGAGGATTTTTAAAAGCAATAATATAGTTTGAATTTAGAGAGATATCTTTTTGACCATGACCCTGGTGAAAAATATTTTGTGAAATAAAAATAACACTAACATTTTTGTGATGACTACCCTTAGTAAACAGATCTAAAATTGTATTATTTGAAGATTCTCCCATTAAATCATCAATAATTATGAGTTTTGTTCTAGGGTCTTTAGAATAATCAGAAGACTTTAGTAATCCTTCTCGAAACTCTATTTTTGCCCCATATTTCTTGTATGCTGTTTGCCACTCTGAATAGTAAAAGATAATACGCTATATCTGTGTATCACACATACTGTCAAGGTGGCGACGAAATTTTTTTACAAAACATGTTTTCACACAACCTGTTGGTCAGCATATCAATGATGTGATGGATTTTAATTTTTTTTCATTAGCTCCTTGTCTGTACTGCCAGGGCTTTCTTGAGCTAATTACCCCTGACCACTTCCACACGCCAACAAATTTGCTTATTTTTACGTGTTCCTCCTTTTTCGTCGACACGACTTGAGTTTAGCTAAAAAGGTGTGCAAACCCTGCCGTGCCGCGTTTGGCTTTTTTTCACTGATTATCAGCTTGCCTATAGCCTCCGTTAGGCATAATACCTATCTGAGCGGGTTGAAGATCATTTTTTCGGAAAACTTTAGAGCAAGCTGATGCTATAGTTATACTTTCTATAAACGGATCTACATGGGCCATTTTAATAAAAAGATTTCTCAAAGCTAAACAAGCCTTCTGCAAAATATCGACATCATTGATACAATAAGTTGTCAGTTCACTTTTAAAATTAAATTGATAATTTGAATTGACACACTCATTATACCATTGCACAGTGGGCCAGGAGACCCGGTTTTGTGGCCAAAAATCGATAGATTTTTAGATAGAGAATACCCTCTTAAATTTCAGGATAAATGGTTAGATCTAGAGGACTTTAATGGAATGGTTGTATCGAAATGGTTCAAAATGGATCTGAAAGATCCCTTCTCTTATATCTGCATCGTTTGCAATATAAACATGTCAACAGACGAAGGATTTCAAAGACTACAACAGTATGCGAACACAGCAAAGCATATAGGGAACTTATCCAAAGTAGATGAAAAGCAGTTACATTTCAATAGCAGTCACTCTTTGTTTAGCCCAAAAGATGCGGCGACGAGAGCCGAAATATTCTGGTGTATGGAAACCATCAAAACGAATTGTTCTGCGAGAAGTTGCAACTCTAATTATTTTCTGCTTTCTGCTTTGCACTTTCTGCCGACATGGGACTGCACCTTAAAAGTTAGATTATTAATAATAAAAATGGCATTTTAGTAAAAACTTAAGGCCGTTGGACACAACTGTGCAGCTCAAAATTACATTCTCCATTTTCCTCTACGAAATTTATAGATAAATATTTTTTTGCTCTGTAGCACTAATCTTTTTCAAATATAACACCGCGTACAGAGTGAAAAAATATTTAGTTTTTATACTTTTTGCGTAAAATGAAGAATTCAAAATCTGACATCAAAATTGAATACTTTCATATTACTTAAAAATTATTTGAATTAGATATTTTCTTGCTCTGTACGCATAATTCTAGTTACAAATTAATTAGTTCTACAGAGGGAAATAATTGCCATTTTAATATTTGTTGAGTAAAATGAAGAAATCGAATTTTTCGATTCGAACTTGGCTCCAATAACCTTAAGTAAATATTAAAATTTGTATATTGCACCAACTTTTTCGACTTTTTCTTTTCACTAATAATTGAAAAATATAGGAAATGTGGAGTTTCAAACGCAACTAGCAAAGGACAGATAATGTTTGAAAGCCAATTACTCGCGATGAATTGAACTATACAAGAGGTTATTGTTTGCAAACATTTACAGTGTCCAACTAAGCGGGGTAGGTAATGTATAATAAATTGAAAAATTATTAAGGGGTTAGTACCAAAGTTTTCACCTTCTTTTTAAAGAATTTTTTTATCAGATTAAAATTTATATTACAAATCCTAACTTTTCACACATGATTATAGATATAAAACACTATTACAAATTTTTTTTTTTTAATAATAATTCTGAATGGTATGGCTGCCGGAAGTTATTCATTTTAAAAACTGGCGTGCATGATTCAGAGAAAACTATTGGACCGATCGGGCTGAAATTTGGATATGTTGTTCTACACATGTGTCGCTATCGCATGAACCAGAATAATTAAAATCCGAAAAAAAATAAACACAAAATGGCCGATTTGAAGATTTTTCACCTTTTTTTAACCGTAAATTGTTTTAAAAAAGGCTAAATATTATTCAATAATTATGATTTTGGTTCATGCCATAACGACATATATGTAGAATAACATATCCAAATTTTAGCCCGAGCGGTCCAATAGTTTTTTCTGAATCATGCACGCTAAGTCGAAAAACGTTGTTTCGAGAAAAACGCGTTTAGTTTTTGATCTAAAATATTAATTTTATCTACATGTATCTTCTAAAATACTTTATTTACGAAAAAATGGTTTAGACAAAAGTTTACCAGGATCGAGAGGACCATTTAACTGTACCATCAGTTTTGACCTTGAGTTCGATCTTCAAGGTCACTTGCTTCAAACGCACGCCCAATGCACGTTATAAGAATTTGCACTTTTTAGAAAATCAATTTTTTAAAAATGTTCTTTGGTACTAATTCCTTAATATGGGATTCCTCAAGTGTATCACCCTCAAAATTCGACTATGTCTGAAAAAAAATGAAAATTTTGAAAATTTTACCAATTTTTTTGAAAATCAAAATATTTTTGACTTTTGCAGAAAAAAGTCATGTTTTTTTTTTGTTTTTGGTCTTTTGATGCTGTAAATTTCATTTTGCCGTTTTTGTTGTTTTCGAGAAATTAAATAAAGAGTAAAGAGCCGCGCACACGGCGATTGTGACTACTGGGCTTCTCGCTTGGCAGAACTTCTTCGGACTCATTTATCGTATCAATTATGAATATTTATTATTTATTAAGCTGCTCTCTGCATTGTACAGGGTTGAGACTGTCATTAAAGTTTTCTAATGCCTGCATTACACTCATTGTAGGGACTTAATATTAAAGAAATAAAGGGCATAGCAGGATAAGCATGTGTGTGCTACCCCCGACCGAATTTGTCCGGGATTTTTACTGTGAGTTTTTACTGATGGACTATTAACTTTCCCAAAAATTTAGATCTGAATAAAATTTTTTTGGGGACTTATGGGGGTGGAAAGAAAAATCGAAAAATATTTTTTTCTCGAGAACGGCTTGAAGAATTTTTATGAAAAAAATATATGTTATGGGTTTCAATGGGGGAATATTTTAGAAAAATTATGGATTTTTTTTTCAAAAAAAAGGTGTCAAAAAAAATTTCCAAAATTTTTTTGATTTTTTTAAAATAGGAAGCTTGTGCGGCACACCCACCATTTTGTGCCTAAACATACTTCAAAATGTTCTGAAAAATATGCCCCAGATTAGAAATTAATTGAAGTGGTAGAACAGGGTGAAAAGAATTTAAAATCTTCAGCGTACAGCGTTAAGTGTACCACCCACTGTATGCATGCGTATCTACACTGACTGTAAAAGGGTAATATTTTATTGTGAGTTCCTTCCTTCTACTATAAAATAGTAGTGTAGCTTTATTTTCTTTCGATAATCGGACCTTTTCTGATTATTCAAATTGTTTTCATAATATCAATCAAGGATTTTAACATAGTGGACCAGAAGACCCAAAAAAGTGTCAAAAACCCAACTTTTGTATCTGAGAAATTTAAATAAGAAATAAATGAATTCAGTGTTTCTTCGCATCTGCCACTAGAGGGCTACTGTTCTTATTTCTCACAAGACAAGTAATTTTTCACGGTATAATAAACCACCATATGATTTCGGTACATTATTTTCGGATATTATCTGATCAGCGACCACAAAAACCCCATTCTACCAAATATTTGGTATAGTTCTCTGAACGTTTACTGCGTTTCTGGATTTTCGTACGTTTTTTTGTAGTTGATGATGTTTTTTGTGTGATTGTGTTTTATATAATTTTCAAAGCAAATATTGGGTTTTTCAAACACTATTCTTGAATTAACATTGATTTTACTGATTTGTGCTTACCTTTGTTCCTTGAAAGCATATTATCAATCATTTTCGCTTGTTTATTTGTACTTCATAAATATTTTCTCACATACATTGTCTCTGGTTCAAAATACTCTTTTTTCTCTACTTCGTATCAGATAGTCTTATCACACTACTACATCTCTTTTGATACTCACGGGTATCACTACGGTTACCAATACATCCACACGGGCGTCTTATCACACTACTACATCTCTTTTGATACCCACGGGTATCACTACGCTAACTAACACATCCACAACAATGGGCTCAAAATCTAAATGAATACTGCAGACCCAAAAGAGGAAAAGCAGCTTGAGTTCGACGGATAAGGTGCAGTTCTTCAACGGTCTTCAGTGCAGTACGTCTACGAGATATAAGAAGTCAGTCCAGTTTTCCACGCTGTATAATCAATCAGTCAGTCCAGTTTTTCCACGGTGTGAAGTTAGTTCAAGTGAAGTGTGAACAAGAAGTGTCAGAATAACACTACGACCTTAATTAGTAAAGATTATCTCTCTGGTACCAATATGGTACCAATAAGCAGTGAAGTTTTAAGAGTAAAGATTATCCTCGTCACGGAAAGCAAATTCAATACGGAAGTTCGATTGTGGAAGTGCAGAAGTGTGTAAGGAACAACAAATAAGGATTACCAACTAATAACTGAAAGCTCCAGGACAATCATCAACAAAAAGGTTAATTTCCTTTTTTTTTATTTATCTTATGCGTGGCTTAGAGGCCTAATTTTATTAAATAAGAAGTCACGTCACACTTTATCATTTTTAAAAATATATTGTGTATGCGAAATCTGTCCTTTCTTAAAAACCCTATGAAATAATCTTACCTGTAATTATTATAATAATGTTTCAAAATCCCAATGTCTCAAAAAGGTGCCCCTAATAAAGATCCACCCCAAATTATAACCCGAAGTTTAGCTAGGAACAATTCAGATTGAGCACGTATAGTAGAAGAAAATAGGATTATTAAAGCTTTCAAGAATAGACAAAAAATTCAAAAATCGACTGACGAAACCTCTAAAGAATTTAATCAAACCCCAATCCCCGACACAAGCATAATTATAAGTGCTAGTTCTTCACAAGACAATCTAACCCTAAATGCATCAAATTTCGATAACCTCGAAATCACAGGAGATTCATCCGAGACCTCAGAAGTAGATTCTGAAGAAGAATCTGAAAATTCTTTCGAAGAACGAGAGAAATCCATAACCTTAAATAAAAGTATTACCAAGCCCACATCAGAAACCAATCTCGTGAAATTATTAAAAACAAAAGTTAAGGGAGAAGCAAAAAAATGTTTGTCGAGTAACACATAATACAGGCCAAGAACTCATAGATAGTTTAAAAAGAGTATTTTCGCAAAATAAGTCAGTGTACCAACTTCAGGGAGAATTAGGTAACATTTACCCTAATATTAGACCTCAATTCTCAAACACTAACTCTCAAAACAGAGGTCATCAACCTCAGCCTTACTACTCTAAACCCGAAATGAATGAAAGAAGTCAATGGGGCACGCGACAACCTTTCCAAGCTCAGAGCCAACCACGACCTAATCAAGGATCACAGTGGCAAGAATACAACAGGTTATTTCAGGGACCTCCTCGTTTTCAAGAGTACGAAAGACCCTATAAACCCCCAGGTAATAGACCACCTTACACAGAATGTCAATATTGTAAGAAGCCCGGTCACACTATAGAAATTTGTCAAAGCAGAAAATATAACGAAGAACTAAGACAATGACAATCCCAAACTCAAAATCAGGGAAATGCGAGGCCCCTTCTCGAGTAAAGTGCATTGAGGAAGGTGAGAATAATTATACTGTTACTGCAACACAAATTGAAGATGTAAAAATAAATCTTAATACCAGCTATACAATTCCAGCAATTAACATATCTACTGAGGGTCTAAAACACCCAGTAAGTATGCTAATAGATGACTCTCATGGTCAACTAAAATGGAGGATGGTACTAGATTTTAGGAAACTTAATGAAAAAACGATTGGAAATTCATACCCCCTCCCTAATATACACGAAATATTGGACAATTAGGAAACGCGCAATATTTTTCTGTTTTGTATTTAGCGACAGGATTCCATCATATTCCAATGGATCCTGAACATTCGCACAAGGCAGCATTCTCAACCCCATATGGACATTACGAATTTAATAGAATGCCCTTCTGATTAAAAAATGCACTCGCGACTTTTCAACGTTTAATGGACATAGTATTAACAGGACTACAGGGCACTAAACTTTTTGTATATTTAGATGACATAGTTATATACTCAGACACATTAGAAGAACACGGAAGAAAATTTGAGGAACTTATGAAACGATTAAGAAATGCTAATTTACATCTACAACCAGATAAATGCGAATTTCTAAAACATGAAGTTGCTTATTTAGGACATATAATTGATAGTCACGGTGTCCGACCAGACCCTAAAAAAATACGGGCAGTAAGTGAATTCATAGAAGGATTTTCTAAAATTTCATCACCCCTAACCCGATTATTAAAAAAGGACACTCCTTTTATTTGGACTGACAAACAACAGTCAGCATTCGAAACACTTAAACAAAAATTAAGCGAAGAACCACTCCTTCAACGTCCCGATTTTTCTAAATCTTTTATACTTACTACTGATGCCTCAGGATACGCAATTGGCGGAATACTTTCACAAGGGAAGATAGGACAGGACAAGCCAATAGCTTATACTTCGCGCACATTTAACGACTGCGAGAAAAAGTATGACACATACGAGAAAGAAGCTTTAGCTATCGTAGATTCAGTACAGCACTTCGGACACTACTTATATGGTAGAAAATTTACCCTGGTAACAGACCAAAAACCATTAATATGGTTTCAAAACACTAAAGACCCGTGTTCTAGAGTAACACGTTGGCGATTAAAATTATCGGAATACGAATTCGATATTGTACATAAGGCCGGTAAAATGAATGTGAATGCCGACGCCTTATCACGAAATCTTATTGAAAAACACCAAAATGAACAAATAAATCTCTCAAAAGAAACAATCAAGAATAATGGTGAGCCCAAAATTATAAAAGCCACTAATCAAATTTCAGGCTTCGAGGAAGAATTACCCTCAAATAAAGAAATAAATACAGATGGCAAAACCGAACCTTCGGAAGCCACAAATTCAAAATTTGGGAAGAAAAATACCCCAATAGAAAATTCACAAGTCAATGCAATGAAAACGAGAAGTCAAAATAAGAAATTAATCGAAGACAAAAATAAACAAATATTATACAAAGATTACACAACCTTTGAAGAAGAGGAAAATCAAAATTCTACTACAAATACAAGCCCAGACTTTCCAGCCACAGTGCATAAGAGGAAGAGAGGCAGACCCAAGAAGATCACTACGCATAACTCCACAATAAGGAAGAAACTAAATCAAAGGACAAAAGGTAAGAAAGGGGAAAATAAAAATACAAACGAAGAAAAGGAATTAATCGACTCCGATCCTGAATTCAACAGAAACATATTACAGGCCGATGATCCAGAACAAGATTACTTTTCAGACGATTCAGACCTTCTTGACGAAAATTTCCAAGATGGAAAAAATTTTCAGGAAAATAAAGAAAGAAATAATCCCGAAGATTCAGATGAAGAAATCTTCGATGATCTAAATGACACAAGTATCTTCAATAGAGATAATCCCGAAATAGAAAATCCGACTTCGGAAAACACGAAAAAACGGCCACCAGCAGAACCGCAACCTGTGGAAAATGACCTGTCGGCTGGAAAATTTACGATGACCCATAATATAATAGAATGTAGAGATCAACTCACCATGAGGAAAGATAACTACGCTTATTTTACCACTAGTAATGCAGAACCTAGAGACAACGGTTCCCGAAGTTTATCTAAACGAAATGAACTACCAAAATTCACAAATCTATTCATAGGAAATGCAAAAGAATTTCGTCGCGGACAACAATATCATTTCGCCTTACCCATAGAATCCGAAAATAAAGAAAGTTTATCTCAAACATTAAACAATATTAAACTATCAATCAACTCTTTATATTCAAAGGCACAAAATTTAAAACTTCGATCAATCAGCATTGCAAAAACATCTCACGTGAACAATATTCAATGGAAAGAAATTGTAACTATACTCACTAATTTTTTTACAGACACACCAATAAAGATAATAATGTGTAATGGAATCACTCAATTTGCAACTAAAGAACAACAATTACAATTAATAGAAGAAGCACATCCTTCAGCTGTAGGAGGACATAAAGGTGTAACAAAAACCTATAATAGAATTCGCCAAAATTACTATTGGTTTAATATGAAACTCGATATACAAAGATACATCCAAACGTGTCTAAAATGCCAAGTCAAAAAACTTGTAAGAGTTAAGACCAAAGAACCCATGATTATTACAGATACCCCGGGAACAGCTTTTGAAAAGATTTCTATGGACATTGTTGGTCCACTTCCAGTAACTAAAAGAGGAAACGAATATATTCTAACGATACAAGATAATTTTACCGACTACACTCTCCCAAAAATTATACAGTGTAAGGTCCAAATTAAACGAACTATATTACGTTGTGGGATGCATTCCCACACATCCGCAGTAGAAAATGGGCAAAGCGAATACATTAGAAATATTCCACGCAAACAATGCGAAATATTACATTACACAGGAATGATAGCAATAGACACAAAAACAACAATATCAAATTTAAAAATTAACGAAACTTCATACCACAGTATTCTTTTAGCAGGAAAACTTTCTTTAAATGGAAGTTGCAAAGGAGAACAGTATTCCGATCCTTTCGGGACATGGAACAAAGTAATTGTCCAAGCAATAATCACAATCTCAACTCAAGAATATTACGCACAAATCAGTCTAAATTCCAACAAAATTCACCTACGTTCAGGTGTAATATGTCCACTTACTGATTCACAATGTATTGACATGGAAGGAGGTCAAACATTCTGGAACCCATTACCAACGGACATTTGCAACCTTAAAAAATATGAAGTTTTATATAAAGGTTTTGCTAACAAAACAAGGGACAACAGTAAATTAAATCAAGAAATTTTATATTCCCTAACTACTCAAGATATAACCTTTATTCTAGAAGAAAAAGGAAAAATCACAAATTGTAACCTAATGCTAACCCGTACAGAACACCCCAGACTACTCATACTTGAAACCACACAGGGAAATTCACTTTTTCCGAATACACGCCCCCCTATCCAAAATATGGATCTATTCACATATGTAAATTATAAATTTGTTTATATCGAACGACACATTCGTACTGAAATTAAGGGACTGTATTACGATATCCTAAATCACAAATGCGAACTCGAGAAAAAAGTATTTAAAAACAGTCTAATCCTAGCCATTCAGGCCCCAGATGAATTCGCATACCACTTAATGAAAGGACCTGGATGTATGTCAATAATAGCAGGAGAAGTAGTATATATTATACAATGTATTCCTGTCGAAGTTAGAATCCGAAGAATTGAAGAATGTTATACACATTTACCAGTTTTTAGGGGAAACCAAAGTCTATTCCTTTCTCCGAGAACACATATTCTGACAAATAAAGGTGCTCAAACCTCATGTAACTCCTTCATTCCAGCAATGTATTTTTTAGGAGACAGTTGGTACAAAATGACATCGAATCCTATACAAGCTTCACCACCCTCAAACATGAAACCCTTAACTAAACCAACATGGCATTACACCAGCCCAGCATCTCTCGCAACGAGCGGAATCTATTCTCAAGCTGATTTAGAAAAACTCCGCGATCACATCATGTTCCCCGCTGAAAAGCCCACAATATTAAATACATTAGCACGAAGCGCAGTAGGAAAATCCACCCTTACACAAGGAATATCACTAATGAACCTCCTAGACGAACAAACGTTAGATAAAATTGTCCAATCTACTTGGACAAAAATTTTCTCAATAATCACCAGTTTCGGAACAATAAGTGCAGGACTAATAGGGTTCGTAATAATAATCAGAGCAATATGGGACTCAGTTACTAATCTTCTATTGCACCTAGGTAAACGAGAACCACAAGCAACCCAAGGACTACCAGAAATAACCAACACAGAACCCTCAGCACCGCATTACACAGAAAATCAAAATAATCATCAAGGTAACCATTCCACTAGCACGAACATTTATCCAAGGGATCAACTAACAAATATAGCAAACCATTAAGAAAATACCCTATATTTCTAAAACACTAACAAGCATGAACTCTATCAACCACGTTGTCTTCTTTGACCAACTCCTTGTTAATGAAGGAAAACCCCCCATCACCTACACCTCAAAACAATATCCCACACACTTTGAAGTAACTGCAAATAGCAAAGAGCATAAGATCACGGGCACAGGGTCAACTATAGAGGAAGTAAAAGAACAAATTGCAACAATAATTTTACAGCTATCACCTGACTTGAATAGACTAACGGATTTACAAAAAATCTGTTCCCAACACAAACACAGTCAACCTAAATTTATAACACTAAAAACTAAAACATCTGAAAATAATGTGACATACATTTCCATTTGCGAAGTTGATAACTTTAGGGAAAGAGGGATAGCAAACACGTTTGCCTTATCAAAACTATTAGCTGCACACCAGATGATAAACAAACTCATCTCAGTATAAATCCGCAACGACCTTGCTGACTAGCTTAACAGATTAGATTTAAACAAAGCAAACAAAGATCCAACACCTAGCACCTCTAACCATAGACAAAACCAAACTTATTTCAAAAAAATAAAAACAACACAACCAAGACAAACTTCTTATAACAATACCGTCCCAAAGAGTTATAAAAAATACATGCGGTGTGGGCACAGACAACCAAATCCTTATTACCACAAGTAACTGATCAAATTTATTTCCCATCATTAGGAAATTCACAGATAAACCAAAAATGTCCATCAAGAACTCAGTACTATCTCATCACAGTCGTTAATGGAAAATACCTTTGGAAATGTTATTCCACCTGAAACAACAAAAATTCCCGGAAACACTGACTACGTCGCACTACTTTTTCAATTTGCGTTCGAATACGGGTTACCAGAACCGAGATTCAACAAACTAGTGAACAAAAAAACCTTCCTCCTACCCCTTCATAGCGTTCAGTACTCAATCGGAACAAAAACACTCAAGCACTCAGCATATTCAATAGGAATGGCATGTCAATTCGCAGCTTTCAACCTATTAAAATTTCTTATATTAACCCACGATTTATGTAATGAGTTAGACCCCGCAAACACTCAAAATTACGCACTCACACAAGAAAAAGGAACTCAAACTGATCCAAGACCAAAACTGGTACAATGGAGTAACTCGTGTAGATATTGTTTTCACAGAGAACACACAATCCAAGAATGCCTCATGCTTCCAATAAAACACATGAAAACAAATCCCTCAAGAGTCCCAACCTATACTATACAAGAACATCCTGAACTCCATAAATTCATAAATATCATAAGCATGTCTCCCCTACCACGCTTCTAAGGATTAAACTATTAATAACCTATTGCATGTTACAGATATACTTAATCCAACCGAAAGCCGAACCTGTAATTTATTGTTTGTTTATTTATTGTTTAGGAACACAGGATGGCCAAGGCCCCCGCAATCATCACTATCATCACCACACTTATAATCCCCTCCATTCCTTCAAACCAAGCACAACTGTATTACATACAAAATCCTTTCCCCGAAAACTCCGGTGTTTATTTTGAACCCTTAGGGAACATTACCCTAATCACTGAAAGATGCCACTTTCTATCATATATCGATACCACGGAAATTTTAGAATTCGGATCAGAATTACTCAAGATATTTGAAATTGTGACGTTGCAGATTTTATCTGTAGCGTCAAAAGATATAATTAGCTGGCACCGGAGACAATAGTTATTTTGACTCGCGTGGTTATGAATATTAGCGACCAGAAAGAGAGCCAAACCACGAACTTTCGGAGCACTCTCGAAATTTATAACTCGATCTAATTGTCTTCGATTGTTATTTTTCTTTTATGTACACCTCGAGCGATTTTGTAAACTGATGAAATTAAGGACGACTTAAGGATAATGGAATTTAACTAGAAGGAAGGAAGGACGTTCATTTCGAATTCCGTCAGTACTCCCGCGAACGCTAGAGTTCGACACATCTCGGGCAGAGAATCTACCGTCTCAGGGACAATCACGATGTGCCGAGCCCTGTGCATCTAACGTATTGTATGTTCTCACTTCTGAGGACTTGAAGAGTGAGATTGTGTTCACAATGCGTCCCAAGCATTGCAAACGATCTCTCGAGAACACTTTTAATGAAGGCTCAGCCATTCAAAGAATTCATATTTAATATTTCCAAGTGCGAGCGCTGGGCGCAAAGCCGATTAGTTATATCGGTGACTAGTGACAGAACAATATTCAACTACGTCACTAGTCACGTGACATCGATGGTTATCGTGATTGGTCGGAATCAGCCGAATCTTCATGATGGCGACCTGTTGATTTCCGCCCGCCTGTCAATGAACTTCCGCCTTCATGTTCCTTCTGCACTCTCTTTCTGGAAGTTGAATTACTCAGTTCATATCTGTTTCGTTGTGAATATTTAACCAGTTAGATTGTTATCTGAGGACATAATTATCGCTTAAACAGGATATTATATTAACTATGGCTGAGGTATGAATTTTTGTTATCGGCAAGTTCCGCAAAGTAGCATTTGTTTGATATTCGTAGTTTTGGAGCTACTTTGCCAAGCTTAGCCATTTTCTTTCTCTATTCTTGTGATTTCGAGGTGCTCATAACGGTTTATTGCTCATAATGTAATGTTTTATTGCTCATAATAGTTCATTGTTCATTTATCGATCTTACTTGATTTTCGCGTATATTTTTGTCAATTATAGTCGTCAAGTTTGAATTTTAAAACGATCTCTGATGTGGTTGTAGGGTTACGTAACGCGCCTATCAGACATACGTTCATAATGAGAATCGCATCTTCAATTCGATTCTCCAGTCTAAATTAAAACACAAAGTCTTTCCCATTTATGATTATTAGTCATCATTCTAATTTACTTTTAATAATGAATATTGCAAACTATACTTTTCCGATTGTATTATAAACTACTTTATTTTGGACCATGATTACGTAATTATCAACGTGAACCTTTGTCAAATGAATTCGATTGTTTCTCATTAGAAATTGTTGTCTTCAATTATTTTCCGGAATATCAATTGCCCGTGACCTTGAGATGTTACGATGACCTAACCTGAGCTAGTAGCTGTCTTATTTATAGGATTTTTAGGGTTTTGGAACTCATCGTTATTTATCTTCGATAAATAACTGGCGCAAAATAAATTTGAGTTCCTCAAATAAAAGTTTAAGGATTATCGAGACGTAGTTCCGTGCCTAGAGACAGGGCACGTTACAAAATCTATGGCAATAACAGTAAAACTCGATATAGTATCAACTTACAAATCAGTACACAAAAGTTAATAACACAAACACTTTTAAATCAAATTTCTACAATTTTGAATAACACCCCAAATAGCACATCAAAGGAAAATACCTTAAAATTCCAAACTGCACTCACAGAAATACAATTAACTAAAGTCTACATCTTTCCTAATTAATTATCAAACATTTTCAACAAAATAACTCACGCCCAAAAGACCATTGATAAACTAATTCAAAACCACAAAATCAATAACTCCAAGTCTGATTTCTCAGCTATCTGGATCGAAACATTGCAACAAGCAACAAATAATTACATCTTTTGTTTGCAACAAATGTTAGACATATTAATTCTCACAACAAACAACAAATGGCATCCAGTTTTACAAATTTCATTTCCCCAAAAACTTTTTCAAGAATTAACCACTAATAAACTCTCCCTTTCGGAACAACTAAAAATATCAGAAATAAACATTTTCTCCCATCAAAATAAACTAATACTTTCCTTAACATTACCACTCTTACCCCACTTTCAATACCATATCTTCAAGTCACACCCATCTCCTATTTTATATATATTCAACACCAACTACACGGTTTCGATACTTCTCGAATCAAAAATACCATATCTAGCATTATCCCAAAATAACGAAACATACTTCACATTCGATGTCCATTTCTTAGAAACTTGTGAACAATTCCTAACAAAGACCATTTGCAACTCAATCCCACTCCTACTCAATTAAAATACCCACCCAATCTGCGAAATTTCTCTACTTTTGGAAAAAATACCCTACAAATGCCCTTTTGTCCTACAAAATTAAAACACTATACACTGGACCCCGTTAAAATTCTTTCACGGGTGGCACTATTCAACATTATTCCCCACTGAAATTCAACTTCACTGTCCTAATATCAAACCAATCCAATTACAAATTGAAAACTCGGGTATCCTACAAATCCAATCAAATTGTAGCATCGAATCTAACAATAACATCCTATCAAAAATCACTACAATTTCGAAGAAACTCAAAAATCCAATCCCTATTTCAAATTCTCCTATATCCCTTCTCAAAATCACACCAAGTCTTATCAAAGCATCAATAACATCTAATAATCTATTAGAAGAACTCTTCGACCAATGGAAAAATAAGGAACCAATCCCTTTATACACCCTTGAACAATTACTCACTTTTTCACAAAAACAACACCAAAAAGCAACAAATATAGAAAACCTCGAAAACCTACTCATCTACCTATTCATCACCGTGATAAGTTCAATCGTTTGCCTATACCTAATATATAAAATATACGCGGTATACAAATTCGAAAAAATCCTCAAATCTCTAAAGAATCAAAACTCAATCCCCACTCACACAAACCTAGACGTTCTAGAAGAGGAAAACCTAGACACACTACTTCCAACCAACCCACAATCAATACCTGAAAAAATGGTCTGATATTTATATTAATACAAAGAAAGACAAAGAAATTCTTATCAAATTTATATTTCCAAGTAAAAAAATACATAAAGGTCAAATCATATAAACAAACAAACACCTATAACGTTTAAGACAAAAAAAATTAACAAACTTCTTCCAAGGCACCACCAACAATACGGTACAATAGTCCATCAATAATTAAAAGACCGTGAAACCCTCTCATCAAAACCTGTTCCTTGATCAATTTAACCCTCCGGGAAGACCAGTTACGATCGATCCCACCCCAACTCCAGGGCAACCGAACCTTTACTCCATCCAGAACTATGTACCTCGCCTCTAAAAGAAACCTCTGCCCATCATCCCTGTATCTAACCCTCCTCATACCAACCTGAAAAACACAACCGGGTAACAATTTGGATAATATAATCAAAAATCACACTTAAATCAAATACTCACAAAAACCAAGTGGTATCTGGAAAAGATGCAGAATTTCCCAGAAACCTTTAAAATAGCAGACTGAGTAGCTAACTCCTGCATGACCTCAGCCCTTAATTCTCTTTGTTGACCCTCTGGGAAATGAGCCCACCACGCAGGTCCATAATAAAGCCTCTCTTCAAAAATTCCAATCCAAAAACTACCACATAACAGTCTCTCGGTCCAAACATCAGTGACCCACTCTCTGATGTCAAACCAACGTTCCGGAACCTCCACCTCATCCACAACCTTATCACCATCATTATTTACCACAATTTCATTTTCCTGAATCTCGAAATCGCTTAAAGAAATTAAATCAAAGAAATCAAAACTAATCTCCTCTTGATCCATCTTACTAGGATAAAAACTCAAGAGCAACAGACTCCAAATTTTCTCTCCCTCCCTACCTCCACACATTTTCCCACTTTTTGAATAAATAACGATTTTTTTTCAAAGAGAGAGAAGTACCTCAAGACCCTTATTCCCTATCCTCACAATCATCAACCTATAAAAACAACGAGATCCTCACACTATAAAATTTCACATTCTAACCCTCTCAAATCATAAGCTCCAAGAGATGTTTTCAAACACGATCCACATAAACAAACAACCAGTAGAAAAGCATGTACGAATCCTAGAACAAATTCCTCTTAGCAAAAGTATATAGTTAGCACGAAAAATTATACCAACAGCATGAAAAACACTATATAATAGACAACAAGTAGTTATAAACCTAATATTAAGACAAATTAAATTTTACTTATAGATGCTACCAGAGGGATTTTTTCCCCAAATCGCAGATGAAACAAATTACATTGGATCACTACCAAACACAAACGACAGATTTTTTTTGTTGTAAAAGATTAACAAACGAAAATTGTTTCACTTCCGCACAAAGAACATTTTTTATGTGTATACCCTGTAAGACCAACATCACCACTGGACAAATTCCAGAAATTGACATACTTACAGACGATACATGCGCAACAACAAAAAACATAGAAATAAAATGCGAAAAATGCGAAAAAACACTCTTCTTCGCCCAAAGACGAAGCAGCTGTCCAAAATGTATTAACAATTTAAGAATTAATCAACAAGCCCTCGAAGAGGATTATGATTCAGACGCGACGACAGATGTAGAACCTATAGAAAGAATTATGTTAAGTAACCCCATATTTCTTTATTTGTCAATTGTTACAGAAAATGGAAAACTCAATAAGAACCATCAACGCAGCAGAGGTGGCTAGTCCAATACAATTGTTAAACGAACTCGCCATAGAATACAATTTTTCCGTACCCAGGTATGAAATGAACACAGTTCCCAGTGGAACACCAACATTTTTATCTACTTGCTCCATAATAAAGAATAATGTTAAATATACCGCGACTAGTAATCATGCCCCAAATAAAAAGGAAGCAAAGCATAATGCGGCACGTAAAATCATTAGTATATTAACGGAAAAATTCATATTCTGCGAACAAGCATTTTTAACCCAAGAAAGCGCAGAAAATCGCCAAATACTCCTCAAATGGGAGACAAACTGCGAAAAATGTTATTAACGGGGACACACCATGAACCATTGTAGAGGGCCAATTAGAAATAAGCAAATCCTAAAAACTTGAATGACAATGAAGACTAATAACACATGTTTAAAAACCTAGTATGAACAAAAACGCATGAACAAAATTATGTATAATCAGAATGAGTAGAATTAAGCATAAACAAACGTGATACCTCTAAATTCCACAAAAAATTCAAAATTTTCTAAAATTTCATAACCTCTGCGGAGGTATCGACCATGGTGGCTCTCTTTTTTTACCACCATGCTCGATTTTGGGGGGGGGGAAGTGTCACGTCAACGCGACTAACGCATATTATTAATTATTATTAATTATTTATTAATTTCATAAATTGTATTCATTTACATAATAATTTTAATTACTAAATTACTCTGATTAATAATCATTAACCATACTCTTGTTAATCACTAATTCGGTATCTAATTGTACACTAATTAATAATCACAAGTATGTAATCGACCCTTACGATTTGAGCCACCAAACAATAACAACATATAATCTCAAACGGGACATCGACCTTTTCTACCTGAACACCTGCACTCGGCAGTGCACTACGAACCTTACCTGTGCAAGAGGCACTTACAGGACACTACCACACTCTTGAATAAGGGACGTCTGTCAGATCCCCAATCATACATCTCCGATGGGCCTCGTTCGCGAAGGGCCATTTTAGGAATACACCTACGCTGATAACAAAACCAACTCATCCACACGGGCGTCTTATCACACTACTACATCTCTTTTGATACTCACGGGTATCACTACGCTAACTAACACATCCACAACAATGGGCCCAAAATCTAAATAAATACTGCAGACCCAAAAGAGGAAAAGCAGTCTTGAGTTCGACGGATAAGGTGCAGTTCTTCAACAGTCTTCAGTGCAGTACGTCTACGAGATATAAGAAGTCAGTCCAGTTTTTCCACGGTGTGAAGTTAGTTCAAGTGAAGTGTGAACAAGAAGTGTCAGAGTAATACTACGACCTTAATTAGTAAAGATTATCTCACTGGTACCAATACGGGACCCAAACAGTGAAGTTTTAAGGGTAAAGATTACCCTCGTCACGGAAAGAAAATTCAATACGGAAGTTTGATTGTGGAAGTGCAGAAGTGTGTAAGGAACAACAAATAAGGATTACCAACTAATAACTGAAAGCTCCATGACAATCATCAACAAAAAGGTACTATTCCCTCGATACTCAAACTCACTTAACTCTTCGTAAGGGTCAATTCTCGTCTAAGGTATATGTATTAATCAAAAATTATAACCTTTAATTTAATAAATTTGTAAAACTTAATTTAAACTATTAAGTTACGCACTAAAACGAGGGATTAGCAATAACGAAATTGAGTCTGTTGCCAGTTAGGTCGATTAATTAATATATAATAGGTAGGACGTAACATCAGTACAAATTCACAGTTAAAATCCCGGACAAATTCGGCCGGAAGCAGCACACACATGCTTATCCTGCTATGCCCTTTCTATCTAATAAATATATTGTAATACGTGGAAATAGTCTTTTTCTTTAATATTAGGTCCCTACAATGAGTGTAATTCAGGCATTAGAAAACTTTAATGACAGTCTCAACCCTGTATCATGCAGAGAGCAGTTTACCGAAAAGAAAATACCGAAAGGAAATATCGAAAAGATCACAGAAGTAATTTATTTTTAAGTAAATGAGAAAGTTAAGAATTTGCATGCAATCAGAAAAAAGAAGGAAAAGAAGGATAAGTTTAAAATAGCTTATAAATAAAATCTAACACTACACCAAACGCAATAATGACATACACGATGAAACTATTTCCACGTATTACAATATATATAGTAGATAGAAATTTAATTCTTTAATATTAATATTAATAATAATATTGCGACTGTGATGCCGGCATTAAAAAACTTTAATGACAGTCTCAACTCTGTATAATACAGAGAGCATTTTAATAAATAATAAATATTCATAATTAATACGATAAATTAGGGCAAGGAAGTTCTGCCGAGCGTGAAGCCCAGTTGTCTCGGCGCCGTCCGTGCGGCGCTTTGCTCCTTATTTAATTTCTCGAAAACAAAATAAAACGGCAAGATGTAATTTACAGCAACGAAAGACCAAAGACAAAAAAAATCATGCCTTTTTTCTGCAATAGTCAAAAATATTTTGATTTTCAAAAAAATCGGTCAAATTTTCAATTTTTTAAAAAATGATTATAAAAATTCGATAGAACAGGAAAAAAGCTATCAAAAACATATGGGACAAAATTTTTTATATTCCATAGGAAAGGAACTTAATACCTTCGAAATAGCACAAAACCGCACAAAATCGAAAAAATTCAAAAAATTCCTCCTCCCCAATCTCTGTAAATTTTTATCCAATCGAAAAAATCTTTTTCCTCTAAAGTTTTACCTAGGAGGACTATACTTTACCCAAGTTTAAGTTGGATCAGACATAGTCGAATTCTGAGGGTGATACACTTGGGGAATAATGCCCCATATGATATAGAAAAGAATGAAAACTAAAGATGTGTACTCATTTCGATCGAATTTGTAGTACGAATTGGTACTTTTTTGGCCACGTTTAGAACACTGAATTTTCTTTAATTGAGTATAATTCTATAAGAGATTGAGTAGAATTAAGAGAGATTAATTCGAACTAATATGTTACGTATTAAGTAAGTAAGAGATTAATTCGAATTTTAAATTCAATGAAAAATTGAAAAGGATTTAATTTAAAATCCAACTGATTAAACTCAATTTAAAAAATTAATTTTTCTAAACGTGGCCATAAAGTATTAATATGCACTGAAAATTCGACCGGAAAGGAAGCACTCCTTTAATTAAAACTTAATTATAGTGGTATTAAGCACTCAGTCCAATTTATCCTATCCGTTATTTGATTCTGTCCGTTATTGTTCAAATCTTTAGAATTCCTTGATTCTTAGGAATCCAGGAATTGTTCATATATTCGTCCATAGTTCCACCTGCTTGTAAGACAGAATGGTGATGAACAAATTTTGTTGACAAATTAACAGGATTCACATTAGTTAAGGGTATGTGTTACTTACCATATGAGCAAGTTTTTAAACCCGGGTTTTTTCTACAATTTTTAAATTTTCAACAAATTTTAGTCAACATCCGTCCGTGTTCACGTTCTTGACGGATGTTGACTATAACTTTTTTGAAAATGTAAATATTGTAGAAAAAAACTCGGGTTTAAAAACTTGCTCCTATGGTAAGTAACACATGCCCTTAATTCAAGTTCAGTATATCTCATATCATGTCCACTTGAACATTTATTCTTCTTGTGAATCATGTTTCCTATTATTAAAGTATATAAATTAAAAATGCAGAAGTCATTTATGGATTATTATTAATCGAAAACTAAATAACTAATATCGTTGAACCCAAATTCGCTTATTATTAGCGAATTTTTTAATGTATTGTATGAAATCCTTTTGAGACAGATCTTTTGTAATTTGACATGCCCACTCTGCAATCAAAAATTTTTAATATTAATATTATTAATAAGATAACATAAAATATGAATATAAAATAACACTGAATTAATATTATGCGCCTTATATAAATAACTTACGAAATAATCCTCCAAATAACGTAGGATTTATTGGAGGTTTTCTCCTCGCTTTCCTATTGCTGAATAATTGTCAATCGTGTGCCCATAAACTTCGAGTAATACTTCTCGCACTAAACGTTTCCATTGATATCTTACATCCAAATTAGCATCAGATTTGACTAGAGTATTTACGTAAGCAATGACATTTTCTGGAAGATAGAAAACACATTCGGGTGAAATTTCTCGCTAAAATGAAATTAATTAAATTAGTTTATGTAATAATTACAGTACATGAATCTTAATTTAATATAATATAATTTTACCATATTTGGAGCGTGTCGTAAGTAGTTTGGAGGTATCTAAGACAATTAAAGGAAAAAAATGATTGAATATACTATAGCCGGTTGAATTAAGATTATAATGGTGAAATATTATTTTATTAATGATTTTAATTTAATTAAGCTATTTGAGTGCCAGCTTATTTTTCTCTAAAATAAGCAATAGTCTTGTCTTAAGTTGAAGCGAATTTACGTTACATAACCCTACGCTAGCACAGCACCACGGAGAGGGAGGGAAAAGAGAATGTTCACTGAGAATCACTGAATTTACAAAAGAACTGATTAATAAAATGTATTATAAAAGATAATTATTACGTCACACATTAAATGAACAGGATATATATCGATTTGAGCAACTACTAAAAAATTGCGAAGCCCTATTCGTCAAGGTACAGCAGTATTCAAAATATTAATAAACTCGAGACAATTCAAATAATCACAAGAAGAGAGAAGAGTAATCGTTACCTGCACTCACAAAGGCGTGGCAAATCACGCGCCTTCCTCGAACCTGCCCTCTGGTCAAGTTCGGCATTTTCAATATTTTCCGAAATCCAATATAACAGTCTGGCTTCAACAGACCAAATCCTCAGTAAATTCAAATATCTCAACTGGGTGGTTTCCTCACCACACCCAGGGTAATTTTAATATACAAGAGTAAAGTAACTCAAAACTTGCCAAAAGGCACCAATTAAATATGCGTGATAATGCCACAGACTTCGAGCATAGAGTGCTTTAATTTTGAAAGAACGTGGCAACACGCAAAAGCGTGTTACCCCCTGACTCCCCCCTGACAGGATTCGGCTTATTAGAAGCCGAAACAAGAAAAGGTAACTTCCCCTCTCTCTGTTCATTAGAGTCTGAATTTAAACTACAACCATTGACTGAACAGCAATCCGTTATCTGGGACGTTTCCATACTGAAACGATTTTTGTTACCTGAAAGAAATTAATGATTATGAAATTCATAAGTTATTGAGATAAATAATTGAAAAACAAATTAGCATAATATAAAGGCAATTTAGTCTCCGAATCTGCAAGACTCTACAAAACCATAAGCTCTCATTGCTCTTGAGTTCAAAAGCTACGCTTTGTTTAGATAAACTTCAAACAATGACATCTATTCATTAGAATCCCAAATCGAGCTGGCCCATAAGTTTCAGACGCTACAGTCGTACACCAAACTTAAAATTCCACTTCCAGAAAACGGTCGAATTAAATAATATAATTACTTTAATTCCCTATGGCTTTGTTTATTCAGGCAAAAACGGAAAACGAATGCCGTGTATTCTCGAGAATGGTCGATCGGGTTAAGTCAATGAAAACAGATCAACTAGTGAGAAAACGTAATTTATTGTAAGTACTGGGGTATTCGAAACCCCCTCCCCCCGATAAGGGTAACACAAAAAGAATAATAGGGTTGACATCCCTTGATGAAAAATGTGGGTCACTGATGTGACGGCTCAATAGCTTAACGCTTGAGAAATTTTGGGCAGTCGTTATAACGGTGCCCTTCGCAATCACATTTTGAACAATGTGACTAAAGTGCTTCATCTTCCCCCACATGGTCAGGGGTTTGGCTTTACGGAAGGTCGGATCAGTCTGGATCCTTTCCAGGGTCCTCAGGGTAGTGTAACGGTGCTGTTTCGGTGCTGACAGATGGTGTTTGCCATCTGAGCTCTTTCTGCCCATTTTGAAAAGAGCTAGAATTGACCTTAAAGCCAACGTAGGTATGGTCTTTGATGCCATCCCAGCCGCTGGTGTATCGGGGCTGCTGGTGTTGGAGACTCGAGTGTTGGGGATTGCTCCTTTTTGGGTGAGGAATCACCCGCCCAGTATATTTTTTTTCAAGATGGCTTCTAGCCTCTCCATCGTAAAGCCGCCCTCGTCCGTGGAGGAAGTTGTGGCTGGCTCATCCGGCGGGGCCATTCCTGAGATTGGCGAAAACAAAGGAGCGGATGTTGGTGAACCTGTATCAGGAACCTGAGGAAGAGGTTCGAGCGCTGAAGGAGCGGTCTCCAAATTCTAAAGAGCTTGGATAGCATTCGCCAAGGTTTTATAAAGATCATCCTCGGACTTGGAAAGATTCTTCGATATGGGGTCGCTCTTCATTGCCAGGTCAGGCTGTGCGTCGACCAAAGGTGAAGTAGCGGGTGCCACTGATGATGCTGGTGGCGCCTCCACGCTAGTTCCAGCCGCGACTGTAAATGAAGTATGTGCCCCCGACATGTGAACTTCCTTCACGTGGACATTGCTGCGTGTTTACTTGGTAAATCTGTAAGGGAGAGAAATTCGACAGTTAGACTATCATTCGCGCTGCACAATTGTTCAAATGTTCGTAGCAATGCTATTATTTAAAAAGTTTTAATACTGCACTATTGACAGTTATTTAACGCGAAAAGGACCTATGACGAAGTCGCATACGACGCGGGGGTTCCGGTTCTATTTCCCGTTGATCTGAATCGTACCCAAAATCGATATTAATTTCGGGATTAATTTCCCGATCTGATTCAGCTTCTAGATCTGAATCGTGAATTACCAAGAGCTCCCTATCAAGCTGAACATGACGTTCAATTTCCTCTGGATCATTAGGATCGACGTCATTTTTATTACTGCCGATGAATCTTTGAAGATGTGATCTGTGAAAACGTCCAGCAAGACGGCCTTCTTGAGAGGCTAATGCGTTAACATTGGGTGATATGACATCTACCACCACATATGGACCTGTAAATTTTGATGCCAGCTTAGAAACAACCTTGTCTTTCGCACTATACAATACATTATTTGGTTTCTTAACCAAGTCACCGAGTGAATTCCAAATGCTTTAGCCATTTCCTGTATCGCATTATTCCTATACTCCGTTCCGTTATCTGAATGGAGGATCAATGAATGCGGCTGTGATTGCTTGAGCGTTGGCTGCTTTCAAGGGAGCCAACTCAATCCACAGATATTCAATCGTCCCATCAATGCTCTAGATTGAGCTTGCTCTGGCTTATTTAGCTGGCATGTTTCGCATTTCCTTACGATTGTGATAACTTCCTTTAACATTCCAGGCCAGAAGTAGATGTTTGAAGCACGATTGTAAGTCTTCTCAACTCCAAGGTGGCCTGCCTCGGGCGTCTCATGGACTTCTTGTAAAACTTCCTGTTGATTGTCTTTTGGAACTACAAGTTTCCAAGCTTGAAGATCATCTATCAGATTTTCCAGTAGAGGATTATTTTTAAACTTGTAAAGTTTTTCATCGACGACTTTCCAGCCATGGAATTTGTGCGGAGTTGCAAGTATAGCCTCCCTATGACGTATGTACCACTCATCATTAATCTCTTCGAACGCTGCGATATGGTCCACTTCTTCATTCTGGAACATCCTGGAGAGTGCATCCGGAACGCGATGCATGGCTCCTTTCCTATGTAAGACCTCGAAGTCGTATTCCAGAAGGTCAAGTGCCCATCTGGCTAACCTGTCATCTTAAGCTGCTGTGGTCAGTGATGACTGTGAATTTATACCCTTCAAGATAGTGACGAAATCTTTTGATAGACCAAACTACGGCTAGGCATTCTTCCTCCGTAGTTGAGTAATTCCTTTCTGCACTTGATAGAACACGGCTAGCGTATGCTATCACTCGCTCCTGGTCGTTCTGAATTTGAGTTACAACAGCTCCAAGTCCTGTCTGACTTGCGTCGGTTTGTACCACGAAAGGTATTTTGAAGTCTGGATACGCGAGTATCGGCGCTGTAGTCAAAGCCGTACTTAAGGTTTGGAAAGCCTCTTTATGCTTATCCTTCCACGAGAAACTTACGCATTTCCTTGCCAAACTTGTGAGAGGTTCGCTGATCTTTGCATAATCCTTAATGAATTTTTTATACCATGAAGTAGCACCGATGAAACGACGCAGCTGTTTAAGATTCTTAGGTTGAAGATATTTTAGGATAGGTTTGATTGTATCATCATCGACTAACAAACCATCCTTATTTACTTTAAATCCGAGGTATTTAACCTCTGGCAAACAAAAGTTGCATTTGCTCTTCATAGTGAGTCCAGCTTCTATTAGCCTATTAATGGTCTTTTTCAACCAATAAAGGTGATCCTCAAAAGTTTCAGAGACAATAATAATGTCATTTAAGTAGGCGAAGACGTGTAGTCTCAACTCCGGTGTGATAATGTTGTCAATAGCACGTTGAAATGTAGCCGGAGCTCCTGTGAGACCAAACGGCATTTGCTTGTAATGATAAAGACCTTTACCTGGGATTATGAATGCTCTTTTCTCCTTACTTTCCTTACTTAGAGGAATTTGATGATAACCCAGTTTAAGATCAAGGTTAGAGATATAGCGGGCTGAGCTAAGCCGCTTAGTTCACTACATTGTTACCATTAGGGAATTAACTTAATTTACAGTCTCGCGGCGCTGCCTGTTTTCGCGCACGCCAAGAGACAGGAAGAGAGAGATTACTCGTTCACTCTGTACTTGAAATCTGTGGCATTATCACGCATTTTTATTTGGGCAAGTTCTTGAGTTGATTATATTTGAGATATGAATTATTATGGATTCGGCCTATTGAGCCTGAGATTGTTGGAATTGGATATTTCGTAAAATTGATAAAATGCCGAACTAGACTAGAGGACAAGTTCGAGGAAAGCGTGTTATCTACCATACCTTTTCGAGTACAGGTAACGATTCACTTCTCTCTTCTTGTGATTATCATAATTGATTTGAAGTGTTTCTGAATATTGTTTTTGATCATCGCTGTACATTGACGAACAGGGGTTCGTCAATTTCTATAATAGTTTGCTCTAATCACTATATTTTCTTGATAACTCAATGTGTGACGTAATAGCTATTTCTTTATTAATAAATTTCGTTTATTGGTTCTTTGTAAATTCAGTGGTTTCTCAGTGAATATTTCCTTTTCTCGCCCTCTCCGCGGTACTATGCTAGCATAGGGTTATGTAACATAAATTCACTTTAACTTAAAGAAATACTTTTGCTTGTTTTAGAGAAAAACAAGCTGGCGCTCAAATGGCTTAGTTTAATTAAAATCATTATTAAAAATAATAAAATTATTTCAGTATTTCTTCATCATTCTACAACTCAATATATTTATTACGGTGAAGGTTTAGACTATTACTTAAGCTGAACTATAGCAATCTCAAATCAAAGTAGGTCTGAAACCTTTATTAGTTAAGGAATAATCTCTCGAACCAGGTATTAAGGGGTCGAGACCATAACCATAGCCATTAAATTTTGTAAAACTTATGGTCACTCTTTGTATAAGAATGTTATTTAGTTTAAAATTGTAATTGCTTTAACATGAAATTGTAAAGGCCTTAAAGTTTGGATTTTCCCCCCACTCTACATTTTTTAAATTTGTAACTACGTGTCCTCTCTATAACTAACCAACGGGCAGTTAAAATCTTTCAGCTGACGAGATATGATTAAAACTTACAGCCTCAGTCAGGAATAAAAACAAACTTTTGATTTATTAGAATCTTGTTTATTTTTCTACCACAAATTTTCCTCACATCAATACAGGCCGAAAATGAAGATACCACTTAAGGGGTTAGTACCAATGATTACAATGACGTTTGCCTTGAATTTGAAGACAATTACAACTGAAATAGTTTATTGACAGAGATTTAGATAATTACAAAGCACTATATATGCAAAAGGTGCTACTTATCCATACATATAACTCTTGTAAGTCTTCTCTTAAATTTTCCTCAGCTGATAATTTTCGATTAGAAAACAATATTTTTTATTGCGAGTCATGTCCTGATAAATGATATTACTTCAGGAACTCTTCACAATTACCTCATAAAACATAATCTGTAAAATGGCCTCGTGTTGGGAATATATTATAAGTACTGAATGGCCTGTAAAATCATTCTTCGGAAAGTTTTCGATTGTGAAGGTTTTCAAGCAACGGAAGAAATTCACGAATTGTAGAGCTATGAAGATGCTCTCAATCTTTTTGACAATCATCATCTGCAGTACTAAGGGATATTCTCAGTATCCTATAAAAACTAGAGTCATACGTTCACCATGCTGGAGTAATTTCGTGGATCAGATGTCTGGGTTTTTTACCAATTTAGCTCAAGGCATACATAATTTTTTGGGAATAAATCATACTCAGCCATCCAAAAATCCATCCAGTTCGAAATCACTTGCAAAAATTGATAACAGAAATGGACGTACTACAAAGGAATCATCATCTCCATCACCATCATCGAAATTTGATGAGAATTTAGTTAATGGTAATTAAACATTATATAGTATTTACTCAAATAATAATAAGTATGCATTCTATATGCAACCAAAAATGCACACATTCACAAATGCCCCATGATTGAAAAAAAAACCAACATATTATGAAATTTTTTGTGACAATGTTCACTAGCCTTTTTCGCTGGTTTACATAACTCAGGTAATGTGCTTGCATCCGCGGAAGATATTCGAAATTCGGCATCCGTTGCGAACTGCAAGTTAAAACCAAACAAAAGTGGTAAAATCCTCTCCTAATACCTGTTGGGAAACATAGGAGGACGAAATTATATATGGGCCATTCCATAAAAATATTTACAATCAAAAATTTATTTCGCGCGAAATATATTTTTTTTTTGTGTTTTTTGGTCTAAAATTTTGTACGCGTATTTTTTTATTTCGATATGATCTTTAAAATTTCGAAGTTGTGAATTTTCAAAATTTTCACGCTCGAAAAATTTACCTCTAAAGATTTGCGTATACGATAAAAAGAATTCTATTAAAAAAATAAGTGGCTGTAGTAAAATTTAGGATTTTCTGTCAGCTTTTCAATAAGCATTACAAGAAATTCATCAGACCAATTGTTTATAAATATATGGCCTATTTTGATACAAAAATTTTTCTTTAAACTTTGGAACTACTTTTTTTTTTATTTTATTTTTTTTTTTATTGAAAAATGTACTTCAGACACTTTAGTAATTTCTCCCAAAATTTGGGAATGGACCGTGGAAAATTGTGTCTGTAATAAATTTTTGAATATCAGCTATCGTGTTCGATGTTCGTTTGCCCGGCCGGATCAGGCGATTGCTTGTGGTCCGAGCGCGAGAGCTAAAGTTCAAAAATTGATTACAAGCACAATTTTCAACGGTCTATTCCCAGATTTTGGGAGTAGTTACTAAAGTGTTTGAAGTACATTTTTCAATAAGAAAAAATATAAAAAATTAGTTCCAAAGTGTAAAAAAATGATTTGTTTGTAACGGGCAGTCTTGTCGCCCGTCACATATTCCTATCCTTCAATTTCTATCGCTATCAAATTACGTCACTGAGCGGGCAGTGCGAGAGTTTCATCAGCCGGTTTCCCCTACCACTCTCTGCTAGTGGGTTACCATCTTAGCAGAAAGACCGGGATGTCAGGAATCTCGCCCTGATCAGAGTTCATGATTCCCGGGCCTAGCCGGGAGTCATGATCGGGAGAACAAGAGCGTAGAATCGGGGTGCGTAGAATAGTGGTTCGGGTGTATTACCTTTCTAGTAGAGAGGTAAAAATTAATATAATAGTTTCTAATTAATTAATAGCTTCTACGTTATGCCAAGATCTTCCTGCGAAAAGACAATCAAAATAATATACTATTACTGTTATAATATTTTCCACTTGTACACATTGTAGGGGAGAGCAGGACAAAGAGGACCAGCGGTGCACAGGGGTTCGCTTCAATAAAATTGTATTTTGTCGTTTTATCTCTTCGTGTAATAACCATAATTATATCGTATAGTGACTATTTCAGTTTGTGTCAAATCGAGACGCGCTTTGAATCAACGTTTTAGGAAAAAAATTAGAGAAACGAAAATTCAAAGTATACTTATAAAAAAATGTCATACATATAGCCTTCTCATCTTTTTTAGTGTTTTAATTATTAAGAATTCATTTTTTCACATATTTAATACGTAAATTCAATTTTTTCCATTTTCAACCCGCTTGAGGAGGTAACAGATATTAATTGATTTCAAAAAAAATTTTACTGTATATTTAGATTATCAAAAACTAATCTCTTTTTGCTATTAGAAATCGAGCGCACGAAATTGACTTTTTTCGACCCACCCTAGTGTGTAAGTTTTTGAGGGGGTATTAGGATGACAAAATCTATACTTTGAGGACAACATAAAAAAATCTTTCAAATAATGACACTGAATATATCGAAAAATCGTCTTTTTGACAAAGAATAAGAGAGAAAAATATTCCCAGACTGTTTTCATCTTTGCAGAAATGATTGATACTGCGTGGGTGGGTTTAAGGTAGTGTTAGGATGACAATCTATAGTTTGAGACATGGAAGAATAGCAATGAGATCGAACTTGCTATTACAATATTTTAATGAAAACTGCACCTTAAGTACCAGCTATAGTGTAAGAAAGAATGGAAGACCGTTCGTACATGCGCAGTACAAATCTATCCGTCTTTCTTTCTCTCGTAGAATTGTGCGAGGGAGAGATTTGAACACTGTGACATATAACCTCACTTTTAAAAGCGGCTCAGAGCTCGGACTACTCACTCTCAAAATCTCACAAGAGAAAGGAAGACTGATAGCTGGTACTTAAGGTGCAGTTCTACTCACATTTCTAAACATTTCCCAATGCATCGTTCGATCTCCTTATTATTCCTCCGTGGTTTGAGGATAACAAAAACAAACTCATTAAAGTAATGACATTGAATTTATCGAAAAATGGTCTTTTTTCCAAAGAATAAGAGAGCAAAATATTTACAGACTGTTTCGAGCTTTGCAGAAATGATTGTAATTAAAGCAAAAGATTACTTCTTATCTTGAATTGCAAATTTTTAATCCATCTACGTTAACTGAATTACATACTGATGCCAGTGCGAAGAGCTTGGCATCAGTATGCTTCAATGCTTTACCAAAAAACTTCAGATCAAAGATACCATCACCCGGTATATTCGATTAGCCGCCGAACTAGTGACTTCAAAAGAAGCTACCATTCGAGCAAACTCGAACTTCGGGAAAATTGTTTGGGCCGTTTTACTTTTGCGTTCGTATGTAATAAATATCAAATTTACAACTGTTATGTGTTTAAATTTTTTTATCCAAAAAAGTTATTAGGAATAATTCTCCGACTTTTTTAATAAAATTTTTAAATAAAAAAAACTGGTTTCAAAAAATTTTTAAATGCTTCAACTTTTTGAATTTTTATCCAAAATTGCTGGCCAACAATCTTGACCTTCATTTTAGGGCACTAAAAGAGTATATCAAAGGCCATTCTAATCGGTTAATCTTTTCCAAACTTATCGTGAACGAAAAATAAAAATCTACACATACACAGATATATTGGTAAACCTATATTTTTCGGGTTCAAAAGGTCTCAAAACATGGACATTTGACAAAAACTGGGGGGGGGTCAAATTTTACATAATTCTAATACATTTTTTCTGTTGATCATGTAAAAAATACAAATTAAAATATCTATCGTTCAAGTACACTTCCCTGCATTAATGGAGCATAAAGTCCCAACTTAAGCAGGGTGATTGGCCAGCTGAGTTACGATTTAAAATCTATTCAACATTAAACTTGAATATGTAATATATCAATTTCTCAGGAAGTACGTCCAATTCGTCATCATCTCCAACTTCACAACGTACTGAGCCACCAGTAATCAAAAATACCTTAAAAAGTTCTAAAAATGCTTCACAATCTATCAATGCACCAACTGATTAGCCATCCTCTTCTGGTAATTAAATTTTTCAAGATCAATTTCAATCTAGATTCAAAGAATTAATTCCTGTAATATAAAAAAACAATGAATATTTACAGCATCAAAAGAAAATTCTGCTGGACAATCAAGAGCCATGTCAGCCCCACCAGTCTTATCAGATTCACCAGTTCTACAAGCTCCGTCATCCCCTCCAGCATCACGAGTCCAACCAACTCCTTCAGCCTCATCAATAGCTCCAATATTACCAACGTCACAAGTTACACCATCACCGCCAGTTGGTAATTCAAATCAAGCTAATCGAGCATAAAACACCAAAAAAGAAGGAAACCCACCTCTTCTATAAGAATAATTAGTGAACCAATTTATATTTTATAAAATCATTGATACCAGAAGAATATACTAATTGTTTCCTAAGATAATGTATATCACCTTAAAAATATAATAAACAGGCAAATTCAACTTATTCTATGAATATAAACTAAAATATTTAAGATCTTTTAGATTTTGTTTTTATTATTTGTTTATTAGATATTGTTTTTATATTGGCAGATCAAATTTTTCTCATACGAACAATAATTTCAGAGTGTAGGAATTTGAAACTATGATGCAGACTAAATAGAGTGTCAAACGGTGGTAAAATATAGTCCAAAGCCAATAACTGGAAGCATCTTCCATTTTATAATGATGAATAGATGACACAAAGACTATATTCCTTGTGCGATGACAAAATTAAACAGAGAAAAGAGAATATTTATTTATAATATTATTTTTCAACGAAAATGGAAATTTTAAAATAAAAATCATCAAATATTGGTAAAAACTTATTAGTTAGGGTACTTTGAGTTTAAGGTTTTCTTTTTCACCGGAAATGGATATTTTAAAATACAAATTATCAAATATTGGTCAAAACTTATTAGTTAGGGTATTTTGAGGTTATGTTTGATGATATTTATTGATTATTACAATATTTGATGATTTTTATTTTAAAATTTCCATTTTCGTTGAAAAATAATATTATAAATAAATATTCTCTTTTCTCTGTTTAATTTTGTCATCGCACAAGGAATATATTCTTTGTGTCATCTATTCAGCATTATAAAATAGAAGATGCGTCCAGTTATTGGCTTTGGACTATGTTTTACCACCGTTTGACACTCTATTTAGTCTGCATCACAGTTTCAAAGTCTTACACTCTGAAATTATCGTTCGTATGAGAAAATTTTGATTTGCCAAATTCGAGATCTGAATTTCAATATCCTACCTTGTGTGACGGGTCCTTCCATCAAGATGGGTTTCTCGATGGCAAAAAGGGGAGCTAGTGTCTCATTTTTAGCAAAAACTCATAATTTTGTTTAAATAAAAGATTTGAGCTACGAGAAAAAGGAAGGGTTCGAACAATATTTTAGAAAGAGTGAGCAATACTTACAGATGTCAAAATCCCTTTTTGCTTCTAAAGGAGGTAAATCACTGCACTGGCGAATAGATACACACACTCGGAAATTTTTTTTGGGAATAATATTATTCCCAATTATGTGGGAAAAGGTGAAAATAATTATTTTCACATGATTCTTCGAATGGAAAGTATATGAGGGTGTCGTCCTATGGTAGCAGAAAACGCAAAGCAGAGAGCAGAAAATCGTAAGAGTGAAAGAGACAGATAGATTTTCTCTCTCTTTCACTCTAATAATTTTCTGCTTTCTGCTTTGCGTTTTCTGCTACCATAGGACGGCACACTGAGAATAATGTCTCTTTTGGTGTTTTGGAGTTTGAAATGTGAGCAATACAATTTAATTTATTTTGTTTTTCAAAGAAATGGAGAAAAAAATTAAGCTGATGGTTCATTAATTTTATCCACCATTTCTTTGGAAAAAAAATAAAGTAAATTATATTTCTCACATTTATTTTTAATTGAGATTTGAAATACCCGCCGCGGAATGTCCAGTGTGTTTCGTCAGACTTGGCATGCATATCGTACGATATTTCCGGTTTCAAACGACCGCTCGTACACGAAGATGGAAAGAGACATTATTCTGATGTTCTTTCCATCCAAAGAATCTTGTGAAAATAATTATTTTCATCTTTTCCCACATAACTGGGAATGATATTATTCTTAAAAAAAAATTCCGAGTTTATGCATCTATCCGCGAGTGCAGAGATTTACCTCCATTACAAGAAAAAAGGGATTTTAACATCTGTAAGTATTGCTCACTCTTTCTAAAATATTGTTTGAACCCTTCCCTTTTCTCGTAGCTCAAAACTTTTATTTAAACAAAATTATGAGTTTTTGCTAAAAATGAGACACTAGCTCCCCTTTTTGCCATCGAGAAACCGATCTTGATGGAAGGACCCGTCACACAATGTATAATTCCAAATTTGTCATTTGAAGTAAATTCTGAGGTGGGAACACTGATCGCATATTTGAAACGCCGGCCGACGCGCGAAATTGAACCTCTATGTCCGTGTGACTAAGAGTAGGAGACCGACTTGCTATGCGCGCGCAACCAAGTTCTCCTCCATTCTCATTTCTCCTCTTTCGAATTCGAAAACTCGAAGATTATCGAGGGTGGAGACTTTGCTCCAAAAACTTCGGAAAACTCTGCAGGTAGTCTTCGTCATCTCGAACAATGATCTATCTCTTGCACGATTCTTAGTTTATGCGACAATTTTGATCTTATGCTTTTTCAGATGTAGAATATTAATATATATTTAATATATATTATAAATATAAATAGATATACATATATATAATTATAATTTATTTATATTAATAATTACAACAATTAAAAATAGAATGAATTGAAAATTCGACAGTTTTTTCCAAACCAAAATTTCCCTCTAAGTACGGTTGGAGAGATAGATAGATCCGAAGCTTTCGGATCGAAATCGTGCACCTTCGACAATCTTCGACTCGGTCTCCTACTCTTAGTCACACGGACATAGAGGTTCAGTTGTGTGTGTCGGTCGGCGTTTTAAATATGCGATCACTGAGTGGGAATTTGACTGATTCTAAATGAAAATTTTTATTTTTCAAAACTCTCCAAAAGCCTAAACGTAAAGGAATTTTAACAAAAATTTTTAGGTTATATTATGTACTTAACTGTTTTTTTAATTAATCGATTTTTTTGCATTTCACTTTCGTCTAAGATAATCAAAATATACAAACGAACAGTATAAAAAATAATTTTGTATCTGTAACACGATTTTTTTTTTACAGCAGATCCATGTTTTCATGATAGAATATTAAATATTATTTGACGTATTTCAAAAGAATTCCCGACCTGAAAACCGGTCTGAACGAAATAAACATTTTTTAAATTTTGTCAAGTTTCGTTACCTTTACGGATAATTTTTGTATAATATATAGCTTGCTTTATACTGTATATTTTTCTATGATATTTAATTGTTAAGGACGATGGAATTTGAAAGTACAAATTGTCAACAAACTGCCAAAAACTGTCAAAATCTGTGGAAAGACATAAATCTATCAGGTTAATTTTAGCGTGAGATCTTGAAGACACAAAATGTCCAATTTAAAATTTTTTGGTAGAAACTAAAAGAAAGATATTTTGAAGAAACCTCTGTTAGTATCCAGTTTTTCGAAAAACCACTTTGATTGTGATAAACGAGCACGAGATTATTTCATGCTAAAACCAGCGGACATTTTAACTTCCATGAAGGATAAAACTAAATATTGACAGCTGAGACAAGCTATTTCTTCCATTATCGAAGTTAACATGTCCGCTGGTTTTAGCATGAAATAATCTCGTGCTTGTTTATCACAATCAAAGTGGTTTTTCGAAAAACTGGATACTAACAGAGGTTTCTTCAAAATATCTTTCTTTTAGTTTCTATCAAAAAAATTGAAATTGGGCGTTTAGTACCTTCAAAATTTCATGCTAAAATTAAGCTGAAAAGTTGACAGAATTAGTCAGGCGCGGAATACGTCTTAAAACAGTGGGTGTCGGGAGCCACTCTACACATGAAAACTAAATAAAGAAAAGAAAAAACAAGGAATCCCAGTCCCGAAAAAGTGCGTTTAGTTTGGAATTTAATTATCCGTCTAATAATTTGAACATTCAGGTATATTGCAAGTAGGTGTACTCGAATTACTGTTTAGTTTGGAATTTAATTATCCGTCTAATAATTTGAACATTCAGGTATATTGCAAGTAGGTGTACTCGAATTACTGCTGGGTGTTTTGACACCCAGAACCCCGTGATTGTGGCGCCCCTGGAATCTAAATTTTTCTACATGAGTGTTTTTCAAATTGGTGCGTATGAATCTGCCCCAAATTCTATTTTTCATAAAATTTAATTTACATAAACTCATTTCACCTAATCATAATGTGCTGTAATTTTTATGTTTCCTAATTTGTCCTAATTTTTATTATTCATAATATTCATTTCTCATAATATTTATTATTCATAATGTTCATTTTATATAATAGTTATTATTCATAATGTTCAATTTTCATCATTTTTAATTTTCCTAATCGCTGTTTGCCATAATCTCCAAGTAACATAAATTCCATTCTTCATAACGGATGTCCGGTCAAATTTCAAGTTGTTGTTTCCCATCCGGTGCAGGCATCGCTGACTAGGCGTAATTAATATTTTGTTACGAATTTTCTGTACAAAAAACTTTAAACGCATTTTTCTCGGAACAACGTTTTTACTCGTCTTGTTGATAAAATTTTCGAAACTACTGAACCGATCCTTATGAAATTTGAACCAAATATTCTTTACACTTATCGCTATGTGCCCTATAAAAAGTTTTCAAAAATATTGATTTTTACCATTTTTTTTTTAAATCGGCGAAAAAATAGCGTTTTTTTGAAGTTTTTTCGTTTTTTCTTCACCATTTTTTTATTTTTTGAAATAATTGAATAAATTTCATAGGGGACATAGCCATTGTCCTACCGAATCTAAAGTACTTTGATTTTTTTGTTTTAGACAACCGTGCTCCGAGATTTTATCAACAAGGCGGACCTACTTTCTTTTCGAGGTGTTGGCGCTTGGCTGACGCTTGTGGTCGTAAAAGTGTACAAAATAAAAAAAAAAATTTTTATATAATTCAAGAGTGTATTTACTAAGCCTAAAAACTTTTATATGATAACCTTTATCCAGTATCCCAAGAAAAATTCACGAAAATCGCGTTTTTTTCGGCGCGAGTTACTAGACTGACCCCTTAATACAGCTTGAAATTTCATACTGAGAATTTATAAAGAAACAAGCAAATCGTTTCGTTAATGGAAAGAATCCTTCGTTGGATTCAGTACTCAAAGAGGTGTGCTAAATTAGTTAAATAAAGGACTAAGCGGTAATGAATATGCATAGTGTCTCTGATGGATGGTGAAAACTATAGAGCGAGTTTGAATCGCTGACGAAGGAGATTCGATAGCAAGTAAAACAGTAACGAGCATACGAATGTCGATCGGATTTTGTCGATTGGCTTAGCTCCAGCTACCGTGAGTCCCATCCTTTTCTGTCACTTTTCCGAAGCTGGGAAATCCATTCATGGTAACGTCTCCGTTTTACTGTTCTCTCTTTCAATACAATCGTATTATCAACGCAAATGAATTACAAATACACATTCCTGCACTCAAGCAAGTCTTGCGAAGATGCCATTACTTATGCAAGACCCACTTGCAGCCTACCCTAAAAGCTGAACTCTGCTCTTGTTTAAGAATAGAATACTATTCTAATCAACTCTCACGCGAATTCGTTTCTCAAGATTAGGTATTGTCAATTTTGTACTCTACCCGGGGAGCTATCTATCACGTGTTTCATTAAATTAGACATATTTTATAATGTTGCAGTAGGGTTGAGTGGGGCAGAAAGTGTCAAAATTTACACTATTTAACCCTGTGTCTAAACGAATTAAGATATTCCCTTGCTTTTTGCTTTAAAATATACGTAAGACATTAGACTTTCAAATTGCATTCATGAAACTTTTTATTTTTTTTTTTCACTTGCTTTTTTCTCTGCTTATCAGGAATTTTCTTAGCTTTCATTTTTTCTTGCTCCCGCTGTAAAGACTTTTTTCCGGTTGTGTTGGTTATTATAGCGGAACGTCGACATTTTCTACCAGCTCTACCAGCAGAAGTCTGTTTACGTGCACTAGCTTTTGGAAAAGTATATCTTATTAAACAGAAAAAAGCTAGGCTTACTTTTGCTCCTCCTTAATTTTTTTCCAATTCTTACTTCAGTCATTTTTGGGTCAACTTGATATTAATTATCTTTTGTTTAATAACTCAATTTGAGCTATTTTGTCTAAAAAATTCTTCTCAATTAAGGATCACTATCGAACTCAAAATGAGCCTAGCTTTTCTCTGTGTATGTCAAAAAATGTCAAGGATAAAAGTGCCAATTAGCACTTTTTGCCCCGCGACGTTCCCATATATTGCAATCAACATTTATGAAATAAAAAAAAATATTTTGAACAATTAACTGTAAGTAGTATAAGTATACATAATTCCACATCAAATTGTACTTAATTTATGTCAACGGCTCGTAAGATCACATTTCAGGACCAAAAAGAAACACTGGCGAAAAAAATGCTTTCTGCGCCTAAAATCAATTTAACCTAACCATGATCTCATTAACAGCTGTTAGTCGACTGATTGACGGATTATTGCATGTAGCACTTTTTCCCCGCGGCAATTTTAGCCTCAATTTACCCTACCCTACCATAAGTGAAATTGTATTATCTCTTGTGCTCATTCAATAAGCACTTTGATTCCTGGAAGCAAATATTATTTGCTTCCTCATAGAGGAAGCAGTAACTAATTCATTTTTATTAGTATTAGGTCATCTGAATCGTGTCAATACAAAAATTCTTTTTCTTTACATCAGCCTTAAAATGTGATAATTTGTAATGTTCAAGTTGAAAAAAATATTTAAAAAGCAAGAAAACTGTTGGATCTTCAAGACGGGACCTTAAACTAAGTACGGTAGAGATTTAAAGTCTATATATTAAATACAAGAAGAATGGCAACAGTTTTTTCACGTCGGGTCCACGTAGCCCCTCATGTCCAACACGTTATTATTCGGAGGTGTGACTACACGGGTTAAAAAGAAGTGGTTTCAAAAATTTTACTACAAGAGTAAACCAAAGGCCAATCCAATCGGTCAATTCTTTTAAGTTATTGTGCCCACAAACTAAAGATCTACAGACACACAGGCAGACCCGTAGACAGACAGAAAGACACATTCGTAAAAACATGTTTTCAAGCAAACAACACTCTTATCAGTGTGTGTGTGTGTGTGCGTGTGCGGAGATGTGTGGAGATGTGTGTATGGCAAAATTGATTTTTCAAGTATAACTTCTCAAATAATGAAAATTCAAAGCTTATGTAAAGGAAATAAAGATTCCTTGTATCGAAACGAATCGATTGACCTGTATGATTAATGAATTTTATTGAATTTTAAGAAAATTATGATTATGTCGTTAATTTATTTGCAACATTATCATAATGAGGAAGAAAAGTGCTGAAAAATGAGCACAAAAAATTATAAATATAGTTAAATGGATCACCCGAGATTGAATTCGCAACTAGTTTATATGGTTATTGTTTCTGGCTTAAAATCTGGTTTTATACGGAACTTTGTCGGAATCGACAATTTGTTCTATCTGGTTTTTTATCCGGTTGTATACGGTTTTTTACACTATCTTTCAATACGATTCTATACGGAACTTTGTCGGTTTCGGCAATTTGTTCTGTCTGTCCTTATCTGGAGGTGACATGTTACACTTAGAAAGAAAAATATATTTTGATGACAATTAACTTCTGAAATTAACTAGAACTCTTATTTTTAAAGAAGGCAAAGCAAATGGAAATAAAAATCAATTTACTTGAAATATAAATGAATTGTTTATTGTTAAACTTTTTTAAGTGAAAATGATTTATAATCTATTTTTTTCAATTTAAAAATGAAATGAAATTTAAAAATGAATTCTCTACGGAAATAATTCAATTTCTAATTCTGTTCTTTATTTATGAGCCGGATAGCAATGGATAGAAAAGCGTTTTCGGTCTTTGATGTAAATTAATTTCCGACCAAATTCCGGATAGGACCGTATAAAGTGCCATTTTTGACTATTAAATATATTTTTGTTTTGTGATTTCGAATACAATCGGGTTAAAGCCGCTATATCACCGCGTATGATATTACGAACCGCATAAGTACCAGATAGAAGCATATTAGATTCCGAAATGATCTATCTGAAATCTTATCCGGTTGCGTATCGGTTTTTATCGGATCCTATCTGGCATTTTTAGAAGGAATAGTGTTAAATTTATGTTTTGTATAATTTTAGACACCCTGATCAGGGACGGATCCAGACAAGGGCTTTGGGATGCCACGAAATAATTACCCTTCCCCCACCCCTCTCAAGGGAGGATTAATAATAATCAAAAAATTATTTTATTTTATTATTAATTATTTCCATACTTTATTTATTAATTATATAAACATTATTAACAAATGTTTAAATAGGGACCAAGTTTTTGTATTTACAAATCTGGACTTTTGGGGGGAGCCAAGATGCCATGTCCCCCCCCCTGCATCCACCCATGACCCTGACAATTTTTCGAAAATGGTGAAAAAAATGTTGCTGATTGAAACGCATTAATCCTGCAGGTCAATCGATTCGTCTTGACGTAAGGAATCTTTTTTTCCAGTACATAAGCTTTGAATTTTTATTATTTGTCAAGTTATAGTACAGAAATTAATTTTACAAAAATTCAAAATCTACATAAAAATTTTAAAATTCAATATTTTGAAAAATTCTTTAGCAGGTTTCGAGGTATTAATCGTGCCAATATAACCTACAAATTTCATCAATTTATCTGCAACTGTCTTTAAGTTAAGGGAATACGTACACTTAAAAAATGTCAAAAAATCTATTTTTGAGTGCACATTCTGAAAGTACAACATTTCAAAAGTATTCTCCGAAAATTCCAAATCAATTTGAGCAGTATTTTTCGAAATATACGACTTAAAGTGGAGTCGCCACTAAAAAAATGAAAAATGAAAAAAATGACGACCGTTGTAAAATATCCATGGACATACATCGACTTTTTGTATGTTTATTATGCTGAGTAATTAGCATCTTTCAGCTGAATATTATGTCATTTTTGATTACATTAACAGTGTCGAAACAAAAGACATATAACGATATATCTATTCTCCTCCGCGCCTTCGACATTATGTCGATCACTTCTTTACATGTAACTTCTATATCGCGATGCACGTTTAACAGTGCCAAACCATTCAATCTCTCTTCGCCGGTTTTGTTTCGCAGATACATTTTCAATCTGCAGAAAGATGAGAAAGAGCGTTCGCTAGAAGCTCTGAAACGGGCAGGGTGGCACAAATTTGTAGATACCGATGTATTGAAGGGTAAAACTCCTTGTTGCAGTTGTTGAGACCATCAATGAATGTTTTCGGCCGTTCTTCTTTTGATATCTTCGAACAATGTCTGAAAAAATTAGGCGTATAGTTAAGTTGTAAATATTAACGATAAACACATTGAAATATTGGAAATTGTCTAGTTATATTTTTACCTCTGTCACATCGCAAAGTCAGCTGCAAATTCACCCACAATGACATTCGGCCCTTGTTTTTCAAAAGTTGACAGAATATTCTGGATATTCGATAGTAATTCACGATGATTGAGAAATCTTAATTGCACCTGACTCAAGAAATGGTCCACAAACGGAATGAAAGTCGATCGACGAAAATACGACTCTGTGTCACCTTCGTAATTGTCGCGGTTTCGCTGCTTTCCAACACGCCTAAGGACCTCTAGTTTCATCTCAACGCTTTCAGCCATTTTTGTGGCTGTGATAAAGATTTCGTGGAATTTTTCTTCCGAGTTTTGACGCATCTCATCAATTTCTGCATACAAATCGTCGGAGTATTCAAGGTAGGAGCTCAGATCACAATCTTTTTTCTGCAACAACGTGCTGAGGTTTTTCGTCAAATTGAAAATTGGTGTCATTACTGTCAATGAAATTATGAACTGAGGTTTGCGAATTATCGCAAGAAGTGCATCGGGTTGTATTCCATCAGATTTCGTATTTTTGGTGTCTAGTTCTTCCAACGCTGAGCAAGCATATAGAAATAGACGCAGAAACAACATGAGCGACTCCAAATGCTCCACCCAACGAGTTTCGCAGAACTTCAAAAGACGAGTTTGTATCGCATTTGGACACGATGCGATGATGTGATCTTTCAAAACCAAGCCAGCCTTAGTAAAATTACGAAAGAAGTTAACACATTGTTTGACTGCGATTAAGCGATTCCTTATATTTGAGATATCACATGCATGCATGATAGCCAAATTTAGGTTATGATTCGCGCAATGTAGATAAACTGCTTCCGGACAGATTTCGCGAATCTTAGCTGCGCAATCATTATATTGCCTGCTCATAGAACGCGCCCCATCGTAGCCTGTGAAATTATAAAAATTTTATTAATAACGATAGTAGTATATTATGCACCAAGGTCATGAAATAAATAAACCTTGAAACTTCAAAAAACTCAATTCTATCCCGATTTTTGTATAAGTGGTCAGCAACGTGTTTGCGAGTCCTATTCCGGTAACGTCATACACAGGAACAAAGCGCAAAAAGTCTTCTCGAGCTTTCGATTCTCCGTCAATCTCATTCACGTATCGAGCGTAAACTGAAAACTGTTCGATGCCACTAACATCTGTGGTTTCATCAGCAATCACTGCGAAACACTGTAATTTTTTAATACGTTGCACAATTTTTCTGGTGATTATCTGTCCTGCTGCTTCAATGATTTCATTTTGAATGCAATGGCTGAGGTACGTAGCGTTTGCTGCAGCGGATTTCAGACGTTGTTCAAAAACCTGATTTTCATTTTCTAGCACAAATCGAAGGAGGGCTCTAAAATTTCCGTCGTTTTCTTCTGACATTTTCAGAGATATAGGGGATCATCATCCCGACTGCCCCTTAACGCAATTCCCTGTCTGCCGCACAGTAAAATGCTCCGCACGATTGGAATCAACTTTTTTCTGTTGTCGATCTGTTGTCTTTTCCGTCCTGAATCGATTTGGCAGATGAGATAATTTTTTTTCTCATACATCAATTTGAACTGTTCAACATTTTCCACAGATTTTTTATGGTATTCTTTGTCTTGATGTTTTTAAAATTTTTTAAGAGTATTTTTCCAATTTTGAAACATAGTCTGAATTAGGGATTGTAAGATCTGATGACTCCCTTTTCCTCCCTCTTTTACGCTAAATACCATAGAAAATCGACAGTACGCTCCGGCTTCTTTAGCCGAATATGCTAACCAAGGAAATTGGCGCAGCCAAGATACTTGAAACTTCAGTTTTCTGTCGCTTGAGTTTGGGAACTTGATAGTAGAATCCGGAATCCAAACGCGTTGGAGAACTTCGTATTTTTCGTTATCATCTAATCGCCGTTTACTAAAACTCGCGATGTCATTATGAGGTGCCTAAAAAATTTTTCACTTTATTTTTTATGTTTTAGGTCATTTTTAAGTCATTCTTACATGATTTATTGGAGCTGCTTCTGCTTTCGAAGCTTTGTGTTTTTGTTTTTTCTCCGGTGGACTTTCCACAGATAAATCGTCAGGCCCTGTATCGATCCTATTGGTTCTCTTGAGTTGAAAAAAATCCGAAATCTTTTTGGAACTCATGCTCAAATTTTCAATAATATTGAAAAGTATCTACGCACTGTGTGATTTGTTATGACAGTTTTTTTTTTCACGTAAATTATTGGTTATGTCCTCTAGCAATGATGCCATCAGCTGAGAGTGAAATCCCATGCAGGCGCAAAATGCAAAGCGCAAAAGTCAACCAAATTCTACATTATATATAGGTTTTTGAATGCACACCGGGTGAGCTTGGATGATTCTCGCCGGCAGATGACACTTCGATGATCGCTAAGAAACGCCCGCAAACAATTTAAAATCGCTAGTTTTCAATAACAGGTTATTGATTGTATTATTAATTAGAAATTCCCTGCGTTTTTTTAACAAAATATAGCATTGATTATATTTTGTAATTGCATATCAATGGAGATTGCGGATATGTCGATATACATATATATACAATGTCAAAAGTTTCGGAGGGGCTTTGAACCCCCTAAACCACCCCCCTGCGTCCGCCCCTGTTTTATTTGCATAATAATTCTATTCAAAACTTTAATCGCATTTTTCTCGAAAACACATTTTCGACGTCGGTGATCACTGTAGCTCGAAAACGGCTCAACCTATCGATTTGAAATTTATACCACGTATGTAAGATACAATTATCCTCCGGTTGAAAGAAGGATTTTGAGATTCCATTACTCGTTTTTTTTCTGCCAAAAATATGAGCCAAATTTAGGCCGAAAAAAAATTGACTTTGAACATCGGCCATTTTTTAACTAGGAGCTAAATCTTAATTACTAACGATCGCCACTATTTTTTTTATAAATGATAATTCAGTGATGCGCAGTGGTGATCACCGCAAACCACCTTTTATTTAAAACCCTTCGCAGATTTTCTATTTTTTTAGCTGAATTTTTTTTACAACTTCTCAAAATATGTATCTTTTTTGTGGAAAAATATTATAATTCTATAATAAAAAACTTTTTGTAGAGAATTTGTCAAAAAATCGATTTTTGTTGCGTTTTAAGGGGTCTACACACTTTAGAATTTTCAAAATATTGATTTTTTTATTGCATTTTTTGAAAGTATATATATATCTGAAAATATCATACTAAAATTTCATAAAGATCGGCGCAGTCTAAGTATACTTTTGGGCGCTGTTTACGTAGCTACCCGAGCTAATATTATATAATTATTATATATATTGCTTCCTCATAGAGGAAGCTTTGTAGTGGTGACAAAATCCAGTTTCCTAAAAAAGGTGTTTTGAAGATATTTCAAGGGCAATATATCTAATATGATGATCTGAAAAAATGTCCGGATGTATGTATGTACGTATATATATATATATACGTACACGATCCAGCAATTTCTTGAAAACACGTGGAGATAAATTCATGAAATTTTGCATAGTTATTCAACTATATATCTAGTTGAATTTCTTATAATGGTTTAACAAAATATTTAATTTCAAAAGTTTTATGTACTTTTATAATTTTCGTAAAATTCATTTTTTCCGCTATTACTTCTCAAATATTGAAAATTTAAAGCTGGCGTAAGGAAAATGAAGTTTCCTTGCATCGAGACGAATCGATTGACCTGTATGATGAATGCATTTAATGGAGAAATAAGAAAGTTATGGTTAATTGCATTTTTAAAAAAGTAATTTTTCGATTATAATTTCTGAAATAATTAAAATTTAAAGCTGATGTAAAGAAAATGAAGATTCTGTGTGTCTAGACGAATCGATTCACCTAAAAGATTAATACATTTTATAAAAAAATAATAAAGTGTAACGTCTAAGATATTTATTTAAAGGAAAATCAAAATAACTCCTTCTTATCTTCCCTAATTTCCTCGTTTTGATTAACCCTCGTGAGAAGGCTAATTCGGGATGAGGATAGCCAACAGGTTAGCTAAGAAATATTACAACACAGGGTTTGACCTTGATATGAGTTTATTTAGATATTAAAAGATATTTGTTATAACAAATAGACAATGATTATAATTATTAAATGAAAATAGATATTTATTATAATTTAATTTGGTATATGTCGAAAGTAAAATATTAATTAAAAGAGATTTGTTATAAACAAATCCTCAAGCAACAAACAATGATTTCGAACATATAAATTATTTAGACATTTGTCGGAGATAAATGTTTATTTAAAAAGGAAAGATTGGCTATAAACAAATGCTTATATGATAAACAATGATTTCAAACAGCTAAATTATTTAGACATTTATCGCAGATAAATGTTTATTAAAAAGAAAAGCTTCACTATTAACAAATCCTCAAATAATTTGTTATTAATGTTGCAAAACTAACGAAATGATTACGAATGTATTGAGAATGGCTAACATTGGTTATAAATTGATACAACAAAACGGAAATAGTATTAAATTATAATTGTTGAGATTAAATGTTTACAAAAAGAGGTCTTTCGAGGGAGAGTTTCAACTTCAGAGGCAGATCTAATGAAATGTAGAAATTCGTAGCGTACTTACAATGTTTGTCAATCCAATCAAGAATACACAAACTTAACTTAACATCCACTCAAAGTTCATAATAAATTCATTAGCATAGTTAACTTTAAAAGTTCATCAAGAGTTAATTAACAAAGGTTCACTTCAAAAGTTCATTAACAAATGTTCACTTCAAAAGTTCATTAAAAAACTGGTATCGAAAACTGGAGTAGTTTCTGATTCTATTAGTTCTGATATCTAGTATGACGAGTTCCTGGTGTTTTGGAACTAAATGAGTTACTAGGTTTCCGGCGTTATTGAAACTGATCCTGAGGTGACTTTCAAACTGATAAGTCTGCGGGTACCTGATGTTATAGTGACCGACGAGTTACAGGATTGGTGGTATTATTGTAACTGGGGACTTACGAGTTACGCGGTTCCTGGTCTTATTGTAACTGACGAGTTACACGGTTGGTGGTATTATGGTAACTGACGAGTTACACGGTTGGTGGTATTATGGTAACTGACGAGTTACACGGTTGGTGGTATTATGGTAACTGCCGAGTTACGCGGTTCCTGGTCTTATTGTAACTGACGAGTTACCCGGTTGGTGGTCTAATTGTAACTGAGGACTGACAAGTTACGCAGTTCCTGGTCTTGTTGTAACTGACGAGTTTGGTCCGATGTAGTTCTTTTATGTCAGAAAATTTGCTTGTATTCGTTTTTTTTTGTCCAGATGTCCATTAATTGGCAGCGGGCGACTGGGATGTTAACAGTTCAGTTACTCTTCAATCGAGTGGACAAGGTTACTGAGTGCACGAGTTAATTAGTCATGCACCTGTGACTCTTGCTGTTACGTCTTCTTGGTTTGGTGGTGTCCCTTTCACTAAATGCTGAGAATGTTTTGGTCGACTATGTGTGAACTCTAGGCTACAAGTCTATGATTGTATTGGTCGTGGGTCGTGGACCCATGACAAAAGTTGTGCTTTATTGTAATTTTCGAAAATGAATTTTTTGAATATAACTTCTCAAGTAATGATAATTTAATGCTGATGTAAAGAAGCAATGAGCTTCATGAGGAAGCAAATCATATTTGCTTACAGGAAGCAAAGTGCTCATTGAATGAGAACAAAAGTTACAACTAGTAGTCAAGTTACTAGTTGTCAAGTTGCTACAACTTGACAGCTAGTTATATATTATATAATTAGCGCAGACAGGCTATTTTGGATGAAAACGAGGATTATGAAGAAACTGAAGGCATAATGTACGGTGCAGGCATCGCTGATTAAGGCCAGGTAAGTTTCTTTTACGATTTTTCGTTGAAAAAAAATTTTAACGCGTTTTTCTCGAAACAACGTTTTTGGACGGCTTGTTGATAAAATCTCTGAAACTACTTAACCAATCCTTACCAAAATTTTATCACATATTCTTTATGAGTATAACTATAGCGCATATCATACGATTTGAATTATTTTTTTTCGCAAGAAAAGGTGAAAAAATACGTGTTTTTTCCTTACTTTTCGAAAAATGTCCGCCATTTTGTTAATTTTGATAAAATCAAAAATCATATGATAAGCGCTATAGCCATTTATCTGCTGAATCTAAAACCGTTTCATTTTTTTGTTTCAGACCATCCGTCCCAGAGAAAACATCAACAGCGTACACCCTCCTTTTTTTATCTTCTTTCAACTATCATTTTTATTTACCAATATTCACTAAAATGAATTTAAAAAAAAATTTCATGTATTTCTAAAATGCATTTTTTGTATCCACACATACAAACTTCAATATTTTAAAAATATTGAAAAATGTAACGACTGTAAAGCTTCCTCTATGAGGAATAACAAATTGATATAACAAATTTGAGAACCACTGAAAAAAAATTGGAGGTGGGAAACTATATAGGATCAAATTACTACATAGTTTTCCATGTAGTTTCCCATATGATTTCCCCTATAGTTTTCCACATGGTGTTTCTTATAGTTTCTCATATTTTGCTTCCTCATATAGGAATCTTTGTGGTTGTTAGATTTTCCAATGTTTTATGGATTTCAGACAACTTCACATTGTGTTCCACTTTTCGCGTTACCTTTCAGCGAACTTCATGCGTAGTGCGCTAACCTTATTGGTCAATTCATATGGCGCGCGAATTTAAATTGTCATTCCAGTTTCTATAGACGAAACACGCGCGCTCAAGCGCGCGGCCTAAGCTCGTATGATAAAAAGAGTCAATAGGGTAACTCGAGGAGAGATGGATCACCTCTCGGCATTTTGAGCCTGTCTTGAGGACTGAGCTGATATTTTGCGAGTAAGTGTGTCATGATACAAAGACAAAAAGTTCCAGATGTCGCGTCATTTGTTTATCGTGTAGTTATTGTGATTTCTGCAAAATGCTATACGTGGAGCGATTTGTGGATTCTTTCTGCAAGGTAAGATGGCATCGCCGATAATTATTGAAGTTTTTCTCAATTTGTCAAACATATTACTTTTTTTTGGCATTCGAGGAAAGACGGATCATATTTTTTGCGGAGAGATGGATCACTAACAAACCTTGTTATACTTTGTTTATTATTACTAAGCGACTTATTGCCGTCATTTAGAGTGACAATATTGAAGGTTATGTGTATGTTATGTTTAGGGCTCGAACAAAAAAAAAGAAGCCATGGAAAACCAGAAGATGAAAAAACGTGGCAAGAAGTCGAAAGTTTCATTTTGATTGTACTTTATTTATTCTCTAACTTTCACCTTACTTTCCTTTTGTATCCTCTTCAAAACACTTTTAAATAAACAAAATTATGATTCTTAGTCAATATTTGTATTAAATATGATGGTACCAATAATTTTTTATTCCTGATCCATCTTTCCTCTAAAGATCCATCTCTCCTAGAATTTTTTTGTTTCAAACGTCTCTTACAGTGTCAAATATTGATACTAAAAAAGGACTGAATACTTGATACTTCACAAGGACTGAAACTAAAACTTATACGGAGTGGAATTTTTTTTTGGTGCAAAATCTCGGTTTTATAAAGGAAAACAAAAAAAGTGATCCATCCCTCCTCGACTTACCCTCTCGGTCCGTTTTAATGTCCTGTATCATTTTACAAAGTTTCAGGTAAAAATATTTATTTTTGTGGCCGAATAATTGGTTATTGGAAAACTATAATTTTAAAAACTTTCATATGTCCTTAATGAAGTCTATATTTCTGATTTCATACCGCAATTGTAAGATCCCAGACATCTGCCAATCAATCTACTAAGGCATCTGTTTCCTTTTGAAAATTACCTTTAGCGTAAGTTATAAGACGTCGGTCTTTTGGGGTTTCCCGATTTCGCTCAACGAACCTGCGTTGGGAGGCATTCAGAGGTCGTTGAACCAATTCAATGCCCGAGGAAAGCATAATAAGGTGCCGTAAACGTCTTAGCACTTTGCCGGTTGCACTTAATTGATCGCTGCCGTGACAATTCTCCACTACCTGTACAACCGAAATGTAATGTGAGATCTTTGCTGAGAAGTAGATGAGACTCATATTATGTAACACCATGTGTCACACAGTGTTCCACAGAACTGTGACTCACTGTGCCATACATTAATCAAAATAGGAATCATTAAGATATTGTATAAGTCTAGATTCGTAATATAATCGACGGTTTTACTATCACTACTTTCAACATTTTAAAATCAAAAAATCCATCCAAACTGTTTTGAAAAAAGTCTTTTTTTACGTATTTAAATTTTTAAATAATGTTTAACAAGCTATTAATTTTCAAGAAATATTATTTTTAATTATTTTTAAGACAAATGTAGTCAGGTAATTGTAATTATGTATTGTAATACATAATTGTAATACTAACGATAAATTTACTACAAAGTATATTAGCTCAAATCAAACATGAAAATCTTTAAATTCACCGGCTATCTGTAGTAGGTTACAAGAAAAGTCAGAATGATTTTTATGAAATTTATATTTCTCTTAACAGTAGTTTTTACGACATGATGGATGGACTCCATTGTCTGATCACTGTAAAAGTTTTCCTGAAAAAGTCCTGAATATTTTAAAGTATAGGACACACTTAAAGTGTGACTATAACTCCCAATTCCACGCAATTAGCATTTAGATCATTAATTGTCCAAATACTTAATAATATTAGAATTTTATAAAAACATACGTAAATGAACTTTGTTTTTTAAAACTCTAAATATAAATCTCAAAGAAAAAGATGAACCATAAAAAAGGCCAAGCCTTAGAAAACTCTCACTTTGGCATCCCAAATAAAAATCTATGTATTTGCATTCGCTAAATTCTGTAACTACACGCACAATTTTTTAAACGCACTAGGATCCGAATTTTCCTATAAATAGAATACATAACTCAGGAATAATCATTTTTGAAATATTCTGCTGTTAAATTTACAGATTCAGATTTGTTGGACATTTCAACTATTTTAAATGATAAATTCTTTTAATTTTCCGGATAAAATCTGTTAATCTTACAACTCTATCTGTAAAATTTACAGAAATGCTTCTCTTAGAGTCATCTGCTAACATAGCATAAAAAGTTTGTTGATTTGGAGCGACGAAAATTTATAAATTTAACAGAGGAAATCTGTAAATTTTACAGACTCAATCTGTTGACTTTGTAACGGTCTGTTTTTCGGGGTTCTTCAAATAATTATCTCAGCGGACGCTTCAGCCTAGCCAGGGTCAGGTTTAGAGATAATTAAGACAGATTGAATATTTTGTATAATAAATTATAACAAAAAAATATATTTATTCAGATAAATATTTATATTTACAAACAAATAATTAATAATAATCCAATAGAATTTATGCAAAAGAATATCGCGTGAAGAGATAAAAGAATATAATATGAGTATATATATATATATGTATATATATAGTGAGTACTCGATGTACAGTGAGTGACGAATCGAGTCGGAGCGAGATTCGGAGGATAGCGTCTAGCCAAGCGAATTGATTTTATGACGGAGAGAGACGCTTGCGTAGAACGGAGACGGAAAATAGGTCGCTCGACTTATTTTAATTTCTGTAACTTAAACTCGATGTAATTGTCAAACAAATATTTTAAGATAAAGGAATTCGGTCTTTAGACTCGGCATACAGGAGACTTGGCGGATTACGTTATTGACGTTACCTGTCTTCCTCTCAAAGGTAAAATAACGGTAAGCGGTGAGAGAGGTTGGCAGTTCGGTGAACAAAGTAAATTATATTTAGTATATTTCCCTAGTCTAAAATAATGAATAGTATTCTTAGTAGCACCTAACGAATATTACTCAATGTCGGTTTAATTTATCTCTCTCAGTAGCACCTGACGAGAGCAAATCAAATTTCCCTAGTCTTTCACTCTTATTTGTTTAATAACGAAGACATTTTAAATAATCTCTGAGTTTGTTTAATACAGAAATATCTCACTACTGATTGTCACTAATAACCTTTGAGCAATTTCTCGGGTGACAGATGTTATTATTAGGAGCGCCTATTTAATAACGTCTGTGCTAGATTTTAAACAACCATAGGAGCGCCTATTGATTGGGAAAATCGTACACCTTTCAGATTAACTCGAAAGCTACAGTTTTCTCACAAAAGATAAAATGAAGGCTCGAGAGAAATGACAATCATGGTAGCACCCATCCATTGGCACTCCCTCGATCCTCCCTGGACGGAGTTAGTTCAGGAAATGGCAAGAACAGAAGCGCCTGTTCCTTGCGATTTCATCTTCGCTTTGCCTACCATAGTAGCACCTATCGATAGGGAAAGCGCATGAGCTTTGACTGAGCGAGGATCTCTCCGACCTAGTCGGTGGGACTCGCCCAGCTGAACTGCCGATTTCACGCAGCGCGACTACTTTTAATGAACGGGCCAAAGCACGAACGACGCCCGGAGTAGGGATAGTCTGAGAGGGGAGGCGTCTAGCAAGGCTCGGTAACGAGACAAGATGTTAAGGCGCACGCGCGTAACCTTTCGTTACAACTTTAATGTTTGTGCATGACTGAGTGTATTATGGGAAAATTTGGGGAAATACCATCTCATGAGTTAGGATAATGGTTAAGGTCATGAACTATCATCCTATAGCTCGTGCGTTCGATTCCCCCAGCGTTGTGTGCAAAATTTTCTTTCTTATATGTGGCATTATTCATCAAGTGGACCACCCTCAGAATTCGACTTTGTCTGATCCAACTCAAACTTGGGTAAAGTATAGTCCTACTAGGTAGAACTTTACAGGAAAAAGATTTTTTCGATTGGATAAAAATTTACCGAGATAGGGGAGGGGGAATTTTTCGATTTTGTGCGGTTTCATGCTATTTCGAAGATACTAAGCTTCTTTCTTATGGAATATAAAAAATTTTGTCCCACATGTTTTTGATAGCTTTTTTCCTGGTCTATCGAATGGTTATAACGATTTTTAAAAAAATTGAAAATTTGACCGATTTTTTTGAAAATCAAAATATTTTTGACTATTACAGAAAAAAGACATGTCTTTTTTTGTCTCAAAATAAAGCTTAAGTCTTTATCTTTCGATGCTGTAAATTTCATCTTGCCGTTTTTTGTTGTTTTCGAGAAATTAAATAAAGAGTAAAGCGCCGCGCCGACGGCGCTCGAGACTACTGGGATTCTCGCTCGGCGGAACTGCTTCGGACTCATTTATCATATCAATTATGAATATTTATTATTTATTAAACTGCTTTCTGCATTGTACAGCGTTGAGACTGTCATTAAAGTTTTCTAATGCCTGCATTACACTCATTGTAGGGACGTTATATTAAGCAAAAAGACTATTTCTACGTAATATAATATATTTATTAGATAGAATAGTAGATTGTGCAACGAGTGGAATCACCATCGTCCACACGTTGCACATACAACTTTGTCCAACACCTGCGAGGGAAATGCGACTTTGGAGGCTCGTCTCGAGAGGGAGAAGTTGTCGATTTCTCAAATGATAACGTCACAAAAAACGAAGTGAGTACTTTCTCCCACTAGTTAGAGAAGTGCTCACTTTGACCACTGTGTCGTCATCAGTTGAGAAATCGACAACTTCTCCCTCTAGAGACGAGCCTCCAAAGTGGCATTTCCCTCGCGGGTGTTGGACAAATTTATTTCCTTAATATTATGTCCCTACAATGACTGTAATGCAGGCATTAGGAAAATTTAATGACAATCTCAACCCTGTACAATGTAGAGAGCAGTTTCATAAATAATAAATATTCATAATTGATACGATAAATGAGCCCGAAGAAGTTCCGCGGAGCGAAAAGCCCAGTAGTCTGGAGCGCCATCGGCGTGGCGCTTTATTCTTTATTTAATTTCTCGAAAACAACAAAAAACTGCAACATGAAATTTACAGCATCGAAAGATAAAGACTTAAGCTTTATTTTGAGACAAAAACAGACATGTCTTTTTTCTGTAATAGTCAAAAATATTTTGATTTTCAAAAAAATCGGTCAAATTTTCAATTTTTTAAAGAATGGTTATAATCATTCGATAGACCAGAGAAAAAGCTATCAAAAACATGTGGGACAAAATTTTGTATATTCCATGGGAAAGGAGCTTAATACCTTCGAAATAGCACGAAATCGCACAAAATCGAAAAAATTCGAAAAATTCCCTCTCCCCTATCTCGTTAAATTTTTATCCAATCGAAAAAATTATTTTCCTCTAAAGTTGTACCTCGTAGGACTATACTTTACCCAAGTTTCAGTTCGATCAGACAAAGTCGAATTCTGAGGGTGGTCCACTTGATGAATAATGCCCCATATAAGAAAGAAAATTTTGCACACAACGCTGGGGGGAATCGAACGCACGAGCTATAGGATGATAGTTCATGACCTTAACCATTATCCTAACTCATGAGATGGTATTTCCCCAAATTTTCCCATAATACACTCAGTCATGCTGAGGATGGTACACTTGAAGAATAATGCCCCATATATATGCATTAAAATTTACAAATATAGATTGGCTATAAGTATATCCATACGAATAAATCATGTTCCTAATTAATAAATGTTTCTAAGGCATTTATTTTTATGTTTGAAAGTACAAAAAATCTGTAAATGTAAAATTTACAGATTTTTCTGTAGATTCAACAGATTGTTTTTCTGCGTGGGCTGTAACTCTAAAATAACAAATGCATTTATACAAAAGGGTATACAGATACAGTCATAAAATCGAACATATATTATACATATTCAAATGGCTACATATGTAGCCATTTGCGCATCTGATACATTTTCTCCTAAAGAAAACGATCATCCCTTGTAATATAAATGCACTAGCACTAAAAAGGTTTTGGGCAATCAATAGCGATACAATTTATGTACTCGGACCTGTCAATTTTATGTGAAAGATATATTTTTATGTATAAAAAAAATAAAATTTTTTAATCATATGGCTTTGTAGGATCTTTCATGGTGCCATATTTAAACGTTATTGCCTATCTGCTTATTAATTTGTATATTTCAAATGTTATTACTCTTATTAACATATATTTTATCGTCTTGGTTCTTGATATTTTTATTCAATTTTCTGAATCTCTATGACTTTTCCTTATCCTTTTCAAAGCTTCAAATTATTTCAACAATCTTTTTGATTTTTACTGAACAATTTTGTTCCAATACGAGCTTATTATTGGCATTGACCAATAACATCAGTCTCATTGGTTTTGTTTTGGCTCGGTTTGGAGATTGTCATCAATTGTCAACTTCAACAACAACTTCAATTGAGCTATCGATAACTTATTCTGTGAGATAATTATTGCTTTCCAAATCATATAATTTCAGTTTTTATTCCTTGCTTTCACTATATTTATTAATTTTTCTACTCTTTCAATATCAAAATTTTATTCTAATAATTTCCTTTTATCAAGAACCAAGTGAAATTGATGATCATACTAAAATCAAAATCTTTTCTTATTATTGATTAATTTTAAAGTGAGTCCCCAAAGGCGGACGAGATTGCGGAACTTTATTCCCCCCTAATTTAATAGTTGACTTACGAAGAGATTTTAGCAAATCCTATCGAAGCAGTTTAAGAATCCAAAGTAACGACCTTCGACCTCTTTTTGACCCTAAAATTCAAATAAGAAAATCCTATACAATGCGAAACAACAATGCGGCATCAATTATTATTCAAGATTTATCTTTATTAATTAACATAAAGTACCACTTTATTTTAGAGTAACCTAAGTGCTATGTTTACTTCAAAAAATCCATGTTACTGCCTAAACTTCAATTTCTCATAATTCTTCTACTTTTATCAAAGTAGGCAATGAGAACCAATAGTTAGCTACTTAATTGAGCAGCTATCTTAATTTAAATAATTATGAAAACTTATGCTGGGAGTTTGTTTTTGCTCCATAAAGTCTTTCATAATTATTATTTAAAAATATAAGAATTCTCTTTTTCAAAATTGCTTAATTAATTATGAAAATTGGCATTTGAAATGGAATGAGGTCCGAAACTAACTTCGGTTCAAAATTCGATTTCAGGCCTTAATTTTCAAATTATATTTTATAAAAGAGAATTTTTAATAACAGGTACTCCTTGATTAAAAGAATTCCTCTCTTAATTTATTTCAACTCAGTAGACAATCTTGAGCTCCAGTATGAAAACCGGTTGAAAAAGATTGTCTCCTGTCAATTCTTTTATAAAGTAAGAATTCCAATCTAAGATTCCCTGGCGACTCAATAAAGTTTATCAATTTTTAAATTTAACACTAAATCACTTGATTCAACTAACTTGATGGATTAACACTTTTTCAATCTTGAATAATTTTAACTAAATTCAAATCTCTAACTAGATTCAATTCAGAAGATTCTCTTTCTCAGAGAACTACCAACGAAGCGAAAAGCCAAGGCACAAACGTCTTTTCAGTAAAGAGGTCTTGCCAAGACTTATTTTTCTCAAATTCGCAATGAGCACCTGAAGTGTACCGAGCCCTCGGTCCCCCTACTTAATATTCATAATTTGCGCACGCAATTATCGATCGTTTAAGTGCTCAGGGGCGTAATTTCGCTGATTTTCTCCAGCTCTTTTATTTTAAATTATTTAATTTATTTAAATCGTTTCAATATATTTAAAAAAATTTTATTTTCGAATTTAATTTTGAAGACATCAGGGGCCAACTCGGGAGGTCTGAAGCCGCCAGGAAAATTTTATGCGTGGCTATAGAATCCGGACCCTCAATTGCCAAAATTTATGCACACATGTAATTGCATCTTAAAAAACTTATGTACAGTATTCGTCATGTATGCCATTACCTTTGTCACTTAATTTTTGCACGCATTCAATGTAAAATCCTAGTGATAAAGGTTAAGGCGTACATGACGAATACTATACAGTGCCATGCATTTATGCCTTCCTTTGTAAACATGTCAACTCAACCCTGGTTTCTATTAGAATCTCATGGAAACCAGATTCCTATCCTCGCCTCTGATACAATAAATCAGCGGTGATCTTCGTCTAATAATGAACGCACTTGTACTGAAAATTGTTTCAAAGAAAGAAACATAAAACTAGTTTATAATTCTAATATCACAGGCGCATTTAGGGGAACCTATATACCCACGCTTTTAATTGCTATAAATTAAAGATCATCTTCGAAAACATTAATTTGACAATGTTTGGCGGTCATTTTGAAAACAGCTAATTAATTGCCATAACCCTTACAGAGGGTGCTCAGCGAAAAATAAGCTCAAAAACGGGAAAATAGGGGAAATACTTCACGAAAAATGGGGAAAAAAGAAAAGATTATACATCAATTTTTACATGTAGAAAAAGAGGAAAAGAAAATTTTTCAAGGAAATGTTATAGTTTTATTCATTTATTTCATTTATTTATTTTATTCATTCTATTTAGTTAGTTTTGTTCACAACGACGTAGACTAGAAGAACAGAATTATCTTAAAATAGAGTTTTAATTTTTACATGTAATTCCATAAGTCTTATGTCAAGCGATTTTTGAATCAAAACCTTGAAAAATATAAATATCTTGAAATTTTAATGTAATAACATATTTATTTAAGAACGCTAAAGTTTTTTGTCCTTGCCGTTGACGAATATATTTATTTATATTAGCTAAACTCAGTTTATAATATACGAATTAGTTTTTATGCACAGACCATTAACCATTTAGGTCCGGCACCTATAGCCAATTCAATGAAAATGCTCTCCATTTAGATCTAGTTTTGATCCCCACTAATAAAGTGCATAAAGTAAAAAAAAAATTTTTAAATAAACATTTCGGGACCTATGAGTCCTAGTGGTTACATCTGACATAGATTGAAGATACTAACACGAAAACTTTCTAATTTTGCGGCCAGGAAATTTTGGGGGGAACTCTATAAAATGAATGTGCCAGATTTGGCTCGTACGGACTCAAAGGGTTAAGGTAGATATTGTATATCTAAATACAGAAAAAGTAAAATATATCATTATCTACTAAATGAACTATAAATCGAAAAGCAAAACGCTAAAACCTTTATTCGAAATCGAAAACGTGAAAGCTAAAGCTTACGAGGACTTACGTAGAGAGATAAATATCGTCTAAGCTGGAAAGAGCTTGCGAAATTATATTAATAAACCTGACTATTTAACTTTTTTTTTAACAAGGAGTGTTCCAATTTAATCGCTCATCCTCTCAAGTGAGAAAGTAGAGCGTGGGACATGAGCAGACCCAAAATAACTATGTAAGCGACTAGTTCGTTCCATAGACATATTTATTTAATACAATAGATACTTACATAAATCGACAAACAATTAACTCACGATATAATCGTCAATATCTCGACCTAATGCACACAATCCAATAATAAATAAGTCGATTTGAAATCAGATATTGCTCTAAAAATATTAAAAGAAATCATTAAATCGGATCTTGTTCCGACAATGAGTTTTAATTATTGCGTCAGATCTTGCTCTGACGAGTTTGATTACAAACCTTGGTGTTTTGTCTAAATCACTAAGTAAGTAATCTGTTGAGTTCGACCAACTGTTGATTCTTATTAAATTAAAGTTCGGTCGATATTTTTATATTTCTTTTAACATTTTATAACGTTTTAGGTTTGAGTCGAATTGAGGCTGGATTGATGTTGGCTTGACGATCAGTCGACATGGCATTATTATTTTCACCTCCGAAAAGGAAGCCTAATAAGGCTCAAGCTCGTCGATTGGCGGGGGAGGGAATGTCAGGACAACCAGGTCTGTCCAATGTCGATGATCCTCCCGGAAATACGAGCGGAACGGATACGGAAATGCAGTTCGTGCCCGGTGCTGAGATAGACGGCGCGACCGGCCTTCGGTCGAGTGTCGTCGCGAACACAGGTGTTCTTATGGGCGCGGGAAGAGGCACAGCACGTGGTTCACAACCGTCGACTCCTAATCGGCCCGGTTCAGCTGTTCCTGTCCCTGAGCGCGAGCATGTAGTTTCGGAGCAAAAGATCGAGTTGCTTTCCAGTCGATTCGACGATGTCATCACGAAGCAGAACGCGTTGCTGGAGAGATTACTGTCGCCGGGACAAACCCCTAACTTAAGGCCTGAAGGGGGAGAGACTTTGTCCGAGTTGCCGGTGAATTTAATTCGCTCAGGTCATTTTGCTGATGACGAACAGAACCGTGATGCCAAGAGAAATTTTCCTCGACAGGATCCGGGTCCTTTATCTGGTTCTGGGGCTTTTGCTCGCCTTCATTCTGGGGAGGATTCCGCGGGTTCGATGGAGAGGGAATTCAGGCACGTACATTTCGGAAATCGAGATGTGGGGCCTCACTCTCTGACGCACAATTTTTTTTTGCCTTGTCAAGCCATAATTCGAATGCTTCGACGATGCGAAGAACGGGTTCCCTATTTTCTTGGCACGGGGGTGACTGGAGCGACAGCGATGTTCCATCTGGACCAAATGCGGGTCGCGCGTTTGATAATGCGGCGCGAAGTAGATCTGGCGGAGTCAATGGCGCTAATAACAGCGATTTTGCTATGAAGATCGGTCGAATCGTCACTTCGTGGAAGATATCGTTTCCGAAAACCGAACGAAACCCGGAGCACTTTTTGTTAATTCTCAAAGATCATCTTAGCACAAGCGGGATAGATCAAAATTTATTTGTTCCGTGTTTATCGAAATTTTTTGAGGGGCCTTACCAGTCGTCGTATTTAGTTAACAAGAATTCATGGCGTACATGGAGGGACTTCTCGCACGCTTTTCGTTACGAGTGGGGCGTCGAAAAGGACGACGCGGATCTTCTCCTCGAGTTTCATGAATTGAAGCTTGACAGGAACGAATCTCTTGCGGAATTCGCGTGTAGGGCTAGACTCATATTTGAACGCATGCAATACCCACCGGAATTTAGAGAGCAATTAAAACAAATCCTCACAAAGTTTAATCCGCGTCTGACGTTCGAGATATTAAATCTATCTCTTAAAAATTATACGGAGTTCTTGCACTACGTTAATGAGCGCAATTATCTCTATCAGAGGACTGTCGACTTTCAGAAAGCGCGACCGAAGTTCGGTAGAGCGGACTTGAATTGTGCCCAGGATCAATTCGATGCGATCGACGAAATCGACGAATGTTTGGCTCGGGATGATATGGAAGAATAAGACGAATATTCTGTGGACGAACTCTAACAAGAAGTTCGGAGCTCAGAATTCGAAGTCGATGACCCGTCAGAGACTTGATCGAAATTTGAATCTATTTCAGGGGAAGGCAAACGACGCTGATACCAATGAAGTTGCTCCTCCTACATCGATTGAAGGTCAACCGAGGACGAGGGAGCCAAGGCCACCTTTTGATAGATCAAAGTTTTTCTGCTTTCATTGTGGAAAGCTGGGACATACGTTGCGGTTCTGGACGTAGGAGTCGCAGATGGTCTGTTGCAATTGTCGACAGATTGAACATATTAATACAGACGCCAGTAAAGAAGGACTCGGAGCTGTCTTAACTCAACGTGACGGAAAGACAGAGAGAATTATTGTTTACGCCAGCCGTTCCGTAAATAAGGCGGAAAGCAATTATTCAGCCACAGAACTAGAATGCCTAGCCGTAAAATGGGGCATCTGGAAGATGAGAGACTACCTTGAGGGCTATCATTTTGTAGTCATCACTGATCATCTCTCTTTAAAATGGCTCGACAAAATCGATAACCCTTCTGGACGCTTAGCTCGATGGGCAATGGAATTGAGCCAATGGGATTTCGAAATCCAATACCGACGTGGAGCTGACAACGTAATCGCAGACACACTCTCCAGACAACCCTACGAGACTTGTACTGTGGGCAATAAGAAGAACAAAGACTGGTACGAAAAACGCTTTAGGGCCGTCTTAGATGATCCGACGGGAAACCCAGAGTATTGCATCGGTAATAACCGTTTATACCGCCATGTATTGCATACTCTGGATTTCAATGAATACCATCAAGGCGAGCAGTGGAAAATATGCGTGCCACGTTCCGACCAACAACGAGTTCTCAACGAAGTTCACAACGACCCAAAGGCCGGATATCTTGGAATAGCTAAAACTCTCGTCCATTTAGCCAGACATCATTATTGGCCCGGTATGCTAAGGATGGGAACCCAACATGTTCGTAACTGCGAGAGCTGTCAAAAATTTAAGGCCCAACAACAGGCCCCGGCAGGTATGATGCACGCGACAAACATCGAAACACCGTGGGAAATGGTTTCAATGGACCTGATCGGACCTCTACCTAGATCTAACTCAGGCAATACTTGGCTCCTAGTAATGCAGGACAGATTCACCAAGTGGATCGAATTGAAGCCCTTAAGGAAAGCCACGAGTAAGGCAATTACCGCAGGCTTCAAAGACCAAATCTGTCTACGACATGATGCCCTGCCACCGTAGTATCTGATAATGGCCGCCAATTCATCGGAAAGGAACTCAAAGCCTTTTTGCTGGAAATGCACATTGCGCACCGTCTAACTCCTCCGTATACTCCGCAATGTAATTCAGTCGAAAGAGCGAACAGAGTTATAAAAACGATGATAGCCCAAAACATCAGCAGGTCACAAAAAACATGGGACGCCAACCTTCCAGAACTTCAGTTTGCGTACAACACAGCGACCAGCTCATCCACAGGATTCTCGCCAGCATATTTAAATTTCGGCAGGGAACTACAAACACCAGGAAGTCTAGCTCACGAAACAGCCCTGCCGTCTAAAGAAAAATTTGAGAACCGTATCAGAAAGATCCACGAAGCAATATAATTAGCCCGAAGCCACCTAGCTAAAAGTTTCCAAAAACAACAGGGCCACTATAATCTTCGTCGCCGCAAATGGGCTCCAGAAGTGGGTAAAGAGGTGCTCAAGAGGACTCATCTCTTGTCT
>UCOH01005907.1:0-23346 GCA_900474275.1 Synergus japonicus
AAAATAACCAATTTCTTGAATTTCATTCAATTTGCAGATCCAAATAGAAATAAATTACTATTATAATCTATTCTATTATAATATAATCCTAATATTAACATTATTAATATATATAATGGTATTAATATTAATATTCTCCACCTGAAAAACCTAACCTCAACATCAAAACGCATCGAAATAGTAAAATCGATCATTTCTTCAATTTCACATGTGAATCGAGGAGATGAGGAGAGGAGGAGAGGAGGAGATATAAATAGACCGCCCGAAGCTTTCCGAAGGCAATCGTACATCTTCGGCTTTTCAAATTCAGAAGAGGAGAAATTGCTGCGCGCGCAATCATTACGGTCTCCTACTATTTTCACACGGACATAGCCTCTTCATTGTGTGCGAGGGCATCTGATTTCAGATCTGGGCACACTGACCTGCCGACGTGATCTCGCGTAGTTTTTTATCAAGAATTCTCTGTGAAAAAGTGAAAAGTTTGTGTGCAAGTGCAGTGACGCTACCCTCAGTGAAATTCAGTGTACATGGTGACGCTAAACCTCAGCTTTTGTTTTTATCAACGAAATCGCAAAATTTTCTTCCGAATTTTCATCTGCAGCTGACAAGATGCACAACACCACGCCTACAACTGCGACAACAACCGCTAATTCAACGATTTCCGGAACGATTCCCGCGCTACAAACACACTCTTCAGCTTCCAACGTTTCCGTCAGTGAATTGCGTGGCCGTGCATTTGCCACCCTTTTGGCCTGAGGATACCGAAATGTGGTTAGTGCAAATCGAACAACAATTTGCACTCGCGGACATTACATCGGAACACACTAAATTCAGTTACGTAGTGGGACATTTAGAACCCAAATACGCCGCGGAAGTTAGAGACATCCTCACTAACCCTCCGACATAAAATAGGTACTCTAAACTAAAAAGTGAGTTAATTAAAAGACTAAGTGAATCGCAGGAGAACAAAGTGAGGCGTCTACTCGAGCGTGAGGAACTCGGAGATCGCAAAGTATCTGTAGTGACCTTCGTTCCCACGCTAAGAATTCAGGGTTTTTCAGAATTTGGTTTTTAGAGCACTTTAAGATTTTTACTGCAGCTTAAAGTTTTATACAGATTTTTCAGATTTAGATTTAAGTGCACATCTGCTAATCTTTCCTATTAATCCTTCCTGTTAAACTTGCAGACTAAATTACTTTATTACTGTACCGCAATATAATCTTCTCTCCTGCCGGAAAAGCCTTTGTAGGTACTAAACGTGATTGTCGCCAGACCATTATTATATATCGGTACTTAGACAGACTGATCGAGAGATCACCCTCGAGAGACTTCACCGGCAGGTCAGAGAAATCAGTCCTTCCTTCACCTTCTTACTGTACACCTCGTTACGAAATTTCTCCGAAAAATTAAACTGATATTTTACTAGAAAAACGAGCTTTTATATTTTATTTCCTTTTACATACCCACACTCTCAATTTTTGCGCCACCTGAGATCACTCGCAGGCACAGTCGTCCCTGACGATGTGCTGCGTCCGCTCTGGTTGAGCCGTCTTCCCTCAGGATCTCAAGCAATCCTGGCAACCAGAAAGCAGAGTCCCTTTGACGACATTGCGGATCTAGCGGATGTTGTCGCCAAAACTCTGGCACCCAAAGGATGAGAATCAGAGGTACAAGCGAGTAATACAGAATCGTTGGAGAGCCTTATGCAACGGATGATGCTTACAATGACCTCAAGCATCGAGGAGGTTAAAAACTCTTATAGACAAGAGATTGCGTCAGTTGCACAATCATCCCGAAGTAACCATGGTTTCCGCGGAAAATCGCGTGATCGCTCACGTTCCCGAGGCCGCAGCCAAAACAGGAGCGACGGAATTTGCTGGTATCACCGAAAATTCGGTGCGTCAGCTCAGAAATGCACGAAGCTTTGCTCCTATTCGGAAAACTCGTTGGCCGGACGTTAATGCCGGCAAGCGTCCTTCCGAGCAAATCTCGCCGTCTCTTAGTTACGGACAACGACTCTAAAGTGTAATTTTTGGTGGATACGGGTGCCGATCTTTCTGCGTACCCGCGTTCGCGAATTCGTGCGTAAAACAAAGCCGACTTCGTCGTGCATTTACGTGGCGATTTATAGTGGCAGATGTTAGCAAACCTATAATCGGTGTTGACTTTCTGCACCACTACGCTTTACTAGTGGATATTCGCAACCAGTGCTTAATCGACAACGTGACATCTCTGTCTTCCAAGGGCAAAGTTTCTCAGTATCCTGAAGAACTTCTCGGCATCCGCCTGGTTTCTGGAACATCTCCTTGGCACGAAATCTTCCTGAGTCAGTCTATCTTCTTGTCTTAGTTTTGAGTAAACGTTTTCTACACTGTCTGTAATAGTGTCTTTGTTTGTGTTAGAGTTCAGGCCTCTTTCCTGCCTTGATCTGTCAAAGTCTCTCTCTGTAGGTCTCTGAATATCTGTTAGAGTTTGAGTTTTTGTTGGAGTTAGAGTCTTGGGAATAGCATCTAGTGCTCTCCTTTCGTTTAGGTCTGGGTATCCAGAATAGTCCCATTCGAGTGTTTCTCGTTTTGTGCTAGCGAATCTGTCTTCCCTATTTCTTAGCGCTCCAAATGACAGGTCTTCATCATTTAAAGTAAACCGGTTTCCTACCTCTGAGGTTCTATTTCGCGAAAAGCCCATACCTCGCGAACTAAACCCTTGATTTTCTAGAGAAACTTCTGTATTTGTCGGCGTACTTAAGCTTTCAATATCCCTAGCTAGTTCCTCGCTTGTCACTTGACCCGTCAGTCTGCGGTCAGTCTCCGCCATTTTGCTTTTCTCCTTCCTGGCCCTAAGAACCATTCCCCCTGATGCCATGCTAAATTGGACTCGCGATTATGAACTGACCGATTAGATTTTATTTGCCACCCGGTAGGCAAAATTTTATTCAATTTCATTTACGAATATTATTACGATACTGAGGTGTCTGAAATTTCAGTCTAAATTGTCGAGGGACGTTTATTTTTAGAGATACCGCTCGGGCTAGGCTATGAGTCACCCGCTTTGACCCTGCTAAACGCGCTTCGTAGTTACTTCGCGTCACTTTTCACTTTATTTGAATTTCGCCTTTTATCAAATTTTACCCCTTTTTGGGGTTTCTTTTTGCTAATCATTTTCTATCACTTTTCCGATTTACTCTTTTGTTTCGAATTCTCGCTTTCCTACCCGAGCAACGTGAAACTTTAATCCTTTTACGGTTCTCACTAATTCCTAGAATTCACTTCGCATAATTCTTACCCCTTTTTAGGTTTTTTTTTCTATTTTCACTTCACCAGAGACAAGCAAAAACTATCCTTGGAAGGTTGCACTTTGCTTTTCACTTCCATATATTTCTAAAAAGCGTAAAACACCCCGCGGGAAATCAAGATTCACAAAGCTATAATATTTTCCTGCAACAACGACTCTTGCACTTTAAATTTTCATTAATATTTCCTCCCCCGGGCAGTTTTTGAGGATTGTGGGTTATTTTGTTGGGCGCCAAGTATAATTTTAGTGGATTATGCAAAAAAGGGAGGAAAGGGGACAGGAACTATCATGTGGGCGCGAGAATAATCAATGCCGGAATTAACACATAAATAACAACTTTATTTACCGTGAAAGATGCTCCTGCCAAATTCAAAGATACAGTCAAAAGCGAGGAATAAGAATAACGACGACTAATACGGTATGGTAGCGGAGCTGTCGCCAGCTGATCCCAAGAGAAAGAGAGCGAGGTGGCCGAACGATGATTCACAGCACCGCTGCTCGCCGGTTTGGGCCCTGCCCCTCAGCCTGCACTCAGGCAACCAAAGTAACAGCCATGTTACACAATAGAACGTCTCAGATAAGAGGCAATAGTAACAAACTCTTCCGAATATTTAAAAAATCACACCACGAAGCGACAACGCAGACATTAAGTCGTTGGATTAAACAAACGCTTAAAGAAGGCGGTGTGGGTACTGATTTATTTTCAAGTCATAACACTAGGCATGCTTCAACATCCTTAGCAGCAAAAAGAGGAGTCAACATTGACGTGATCCGCGAAGTAGCAGGATGGAGTAAAACCTCTACGGTATTCGCAAGATTTTACAACAGGCCTATCGCTTCACGGGTAGATTTCGCATCGGCCATCGTAAATGATCAAACCAAAACTTAATGATCGAATTATAAATAAAGTTCTGTGCTCCTTTTTTGTAAATCGCTCTAAAATCTTTAAACATCTACATGTTGATCTTGAGGACGAAGCAGCGAAGTACAATTAAAAGATTGAACGAACTTACCTTAAGTGAAGTTCAATCGTAATTGTGCGATCTGTCTCGTCGGAATAGATCAAACCCAGCCTCCCTTAAAAATACCCTTTATTACGATTTCAAAAACACTTTAAATTTAAATGGCGAAAGCTAGGGAGCGGCCGAGTACCAGAGTGAGGGAAGATCTGAAAGATGGCGCGAAATTAAGCTTGAATTTAAAATATCTGTGGCAAAACTAGCAGTTAGAGCGTAATTACATGTTGATCTATTCGGACGAGGCAGCTCGCACAATTACAATTGAACTTGAGTTAAGGTAAGCTCGTTCAATCTTTTAATTTCCACCTGTGAAATATCATCAAATCCCATAAAATTACTTAAAATTCCATTAAATCCATGAAATTCCTTGAAATCCGTAAAAGTCTAATATAATCTTACCTTATCCTTTAAAATTGTTGCTGGAACTAAATGTCTTGAAAATTACTTAATACCTTACTTAAATCATAAAATATCAGCGACAGTTTGAAGACATCTGTGCTGTCTGGAAAACATTGTAAAGATATTAGGTGTTTAGTCTTTTAATCTGTTTAAAATTACACTGGTCACTCCGTTGCAGTTCACTCAGTTGTAGTATTCCTAAAACTTGGGTTCGCTCCCAAACTTTGAGTTCCGCTTTGCACTTGGCACGTAACGTGTGTTCCAATTGTAAAAGTGATTATTTAGCGATATACGATTGTGTAGTGTGAATATTAATTGGATAATAAGATTTAGCTCTCTCTGCTGAACGCGCAGAGCTAAAGGTTTGTTCTCTCAGACGTGGTATTACCAGGTCTTTTTTGACCCTTTTAAATAAGATTTAATCATTAATCGTTTTAAACGTTGTGGAGCATTTTAAACATTTCATTGCCTCTAGCAATGAAAATCAAAATCAGGGGGGAGGGTTTTCACAGTCATCATTCCGCCTTTAGAAAATCCCTCGGATGATTTAAAAAATAGCGCGAACTTATTACTAATGTTTAAGAATAAGACTAAAAAAACTGACGACGACAATGTGGAATCTGTTTTTCAGACGGTAGAATCTGAAAAGCGTAAGAGATAACGTAGTAAAAAACAACGCGTCGGAAATAGCGAAACAAATTCAGACGTAGATTCGGAGGAGTCTCACGAATTGATCCAGTCTAAGGATCAAGATCAAGAGTCAACGCAGCTACTCCCGGACGGCAACGACGGAACTGATAAACTCATGGATGTTTAACAGATAGATGTGAACATAATTCCAGAAACGCAAATGTCCCTGACACCCCCTGACGAACCGATTATTATTGAATGAAGCCAACCTGCCAATCGTGGTGGTTCCAAAAATCCTCATATGGCGGGCGAGATTACCCTATTCGCTGGGAAGACCCGTATCAACTCAAGCCCTAATCATCAACTTCGATACAGTACCTTCGAAAAAGGAGAATGCCCTTTTATTGTGCAACGTAGTCCAAGCTCTGAGGAGAGTACGGGTTCGGAAAACTACGGGTTATGGCGAAATCCCTAAAAAAGTAGAAGGCCTTATCGCTATTGTCCCCTCTAGTTTCGTGACATACCAAGGAGTAATCCGTGGTGTCTCACATGAGATCTCAGATTCAGAGTTGATCGAGAATCTCGTGGTGCTTGGCCCTTTGAGAGACAGGACCAAGATCATTGGAGCACTTCGACTTAATCGAAAATCCATTGATCCTGACACTAAAGAAATTAAAATGATCGCTTCAAAATCCGTTTTGCTCACTGTTTTCTTTAATAGGAGCGGGGTTAATACATAATAAGAGTGAACACAAAATTTCTGATATTAATATATTTTGAAGATTTCTCATACAACGTTAATCAGTTACTGCTCGAACTGAACATTAGGAAGGTCTCGGTGAGACTACCCGGGATTCTCACACCTCGGTTCACAGGTAACCTAGCAAAAAGACTAAACACCTAATATCTTTACAATGTTTTCCAGACCGCACAGATGACTTCAAACTGTCGCTGATCGATCACAATAGTGCTGTAAAAATTATATGACGGTTTATCCCACCCGCCCGTTGATTAGCATCGTACCGGTCCGTACTTACTCTAATGGCATCCTTGACCCTACCATAAAAGAACTTAAAAGATGCTGTCAATGGCTAACCATCAGCAGATATGCATTTTATTATCATCTTCGACAAATAGTCTCAGACACGTACAGAATATAAAATTTCCTCGCTAAAAGTAATACTTTCTCCTAATCTAACACTCACTTTTGAGGGTACAACCCTTCCAGAAAGGATTTTCATATATATGGCCTCGTTTCCGGTCAATCTATATAACCCGGAACCTAAAATGTGCACCAAATATCTCAGCTTTGGTCACATTAGTAAACACTGCCGATCTAGTGTGCGCTGCAAGCGTTGCGGCTCCTCAGAGGTTCACACTGAGGCGAAGCCATGTCCTAACGCGAACAGTCCTTCAAAATGCGTGAATTGTGGTGGAAATCACTTACCTTCTTACAAACAGTGTCCGGAATACATTTTTCAAAAAGAATTACGCGTTTTTGCTATGAAATACAAACTGCCTTTCAAAGAAGCTAAGTCTGTCCTCAGATCCGGTAAAGGATCTGAATATGTCTCTTCCCAGGTAGAAATTTCTGTATTCCGTCGGAGTTCACCATCGGGACAGTACTGACCCAGTACAGATAATCGGTAATTCGCCCAGTACTGGCAAATTACTGGCTCCACGAACGGGGCAATACTGCTCCTATAGATAATCGACAATTTAACCAGTACTGGCAAAAGTTTGGCTCCATGAACGGAGAAGTACTACGCCGGTCGTATAAAAACAATATTTTTTATTGTTTGATAATAATATTGAGGTGTTCCAAAATAGTTAGAAATATTTTTTAATTTCTATAAGAATATGAAATGCAAAAATACAACCAAAATATAAAATTATACATTAAATAAAATATGTAAGTTTCATCAAATGCGATACACGTTAAGAAAAGCTACACATATTACTTATAACATTTTTTATATAATAGAAAGTGTAGTATAGTGATTACATGAAGAAGAAACAAGATTTTTTAACCAGAGAATTATTTAATGAATTTAAATGATAAAATTTCTAATTTGATATAAACCCGCGTAAATATCAACCAATCAACGCCCTCATTTTCTTGCATTGTGACGTTGCAAATTTTGCAAGTCACAAACTTAGTTTTTTTTATATAATAAATTCATTTAATAGTGTTATTTAACTTTGGAAGTTGCTCATTTTTCAGATTGAATATGGTTAATTTTAGTTTATTTAATTTTAGTTACTATTTATGTTATTTTATCTCTTTTTGCATGTAATATTGTTGCCAGAGCTCTGGAAGATTCCTACCTTATCATATTCTCATCTATTTTGGACTACAGTGGGACTTTATATTGTTATTGGGACGCCTTCAACAAAATAAAGAAATTCTGAAGATTCAAATGTTCCCGCCTAACGTACTGCTGAATCTGACTCCTATCCACTTTACCGACCGTACCTGAAGACCTTGGATAAATCACGTGATGCATGAGAATGTTTGTGTTTTCCGCCTCTTCACATGTCCATTCTTAATAATTGCCATGGAATGTGATTGATGTATCTGCCTTTCTGCATGTCTGTTCTTCGAATTATGGGATGAGATTGCTGCGTTTCCTGTCTTCCTGTATGCCATATCAAGAACCCTTGAGTTTCCATCTCTTTAGAAGGTTTCGTCCTGGCCTTTTCAAAAAGATTTAAAAAGCCTTGTGCGCACTGGGCCCATTTAATCGGCTGTACGTTCCTGTCCAACATTGAGTACTTATCATTTAATTAACATCTTTATTATCCTGGCCAGTGTGACGTACGGGTTAAGTGGGACATTAAAAGGATGAATTAACATCATTTGGGTCCAGTTAGAATTGTTGTGATAAATACTCCGTAAAAATATTAATAGTTTGTTGTAGTGATGAAATGCATTGTGTGGGATTTTTGGATCTAACTAAAATAGCTATATCGTCCGCAAATTCGACTATGAAACACTCCGGAGGCAGAAGACTGTGAAGTTTGCGTGTGTACACAGAATAGAGAATTGGACTCAAAATACAACTCTGTGGAAGACCCACCGTGCTGACCCTAGGCCCAATTAATTCCCCATTGATATTAAAATAAATATTATTGCAGGCAACAGATTTGTATATAAAATTAGCAATAGATCTTGGTATTCCTAGATCTTTGAGATCTTCCATCAATAAGTTCGGAACTACACTAGGGAAAGGATCTTTAAGGTCTAGAAATAGACCAGCGGTAATCTCACCCTGTGCAAATCCCGTCCAAACTTCTGTGGCAAGTATAGCTAAGTTATCCGCACATGATTTGCTTTTTCGAAAACCAAATTGTGAAGGAGAAAGATATAAGTTATGTGCAAAATACCAGTTGAGTCTATTGTAGATAAATAAGCATGAGACAAGTGAGATAGAGCGGAATTTTCCTGGAGATGATTTAGGGATAAAAAAAACTAAAAAGTTGTTCCATGAAGGTGGAAAGGAGCCAGAAACTAAAATGTCGTTATATATTTCTAAAATGATGGTTCTTGCTTCGTCAGGCAGATGGTTAATAATATTGTTGTTTATTTTGTCTAAACCTGGGGAGGATTTAATTTTTAGGGATGAAATAGCTATATCAAGTTCTTTTTCTGAAAATGGGGTTTCAAGGAATCGGTTGGACCCAAAGTCAGCCGGAAATTTCTTGTGGAAGACTGTTTGGAGACACATTTCTATAGTAAGGTCGTGTAATTTAGCAATTACTTCTCTGTCCGCCGAGCAAGATGACGTAGCAGGTTGGGTGAATCTATTTTTAAAAGTTTTGACAACTCTCCAAACTCTGGAGATGGAAGAAGTTCTATCAAGCGATTCACAGAATTGCTGAAAGGACCTTCTTCTGGCCTCATTGAGGGTACGAATAGTTTTAGCAACGGATTTCTTGTATTCTAAATAATTAATGTAGTTAGAAAGTCTTCTAAAATTTATTAAAGCTCTACGTCTGTCCCCAACAGCCTTGTCACACGACTCATTCCACCAGGGTGCTGGAACAAAGGGTTTAGATATGGGTTTACGCCGAGGGCTCCGAGTGGATGAAGATGGAGTTGCCGACAAAACAGGTCCATCAACACTTAACAAATGATTCATATCTGGAAAGTGGATCCAGAGCGGTTGAAAAGCCATCGGAAGACCTGGATTCTATTAAATTTGTTAATTCTAAGGAAAAAGATGCCCAATTGATTCTTTTAAAATTATATTTATGTAAATAATAATTGGATATCGGGACGTGGATACCAAGGCGAGTGATCACTGGAAAGTGATCGCTCCCCAAAGCATCATCCCAAACATCGTGTGTACTCAAAGTAAAGGCTTATAAAAGTTAAATCTAAAATTGAAGGGGATTCATTTGGGCGATTAACAAAAGTAGATTTGCCATTATTTAAACATATGAAATCTGCGTCATCTAGGGCTGCACATAGCGTTTCACCATTCTGGCAAATGCGAAAGCTATCCCAGAAACGATGATGAGAATTAAAATCTCCCCCAATAAGAACATTATTTAAATTTATTGCGACTATGGAATCCAAAAAATCCCTCCAGGTATTTTCCGATATCCTTCCGCCCGCTCCAGGAACCCTGTAAACAGAAACAATTAAAAGGGAACCTAATGAAGTGTCTAAAGATACTGATAAAGTCTCTAAAGAATTTTCAGAACTATGAATAGAAGAAATTCTCGAGAAAGAACCCCTTTCTAATCACAATTGCTAAGCCACCGCGATTATTGATTGTTCTATCGGCTCTAATAATATTGAATTCTCTATTGAGGGTAAATAATTTATCGGATTTTAAGAAAGTTTCGCAAAGTAACAAAATGTCAAATTCGCTTGAAATACTAACAAGATCACTCTTTTTATTTAAAACACCGCGACAGTTCCACTGTATAATACGTAATCCGTCAATTTGAGCCATATTAAGATTGGAAAAGGGAGTTGGAAAGAGTAGTGAGAGTAGCTGTAAGGTTATTAATGATGTTGTGGCAGTCTTCTTTATTTGGAGTATTGTTATTTGAGATAAGGGTGATGAAATTTGTGAGCATAATAAGGACGTTACTTATTATTGAATGGAGATTTGGAGAGTGAGAACTAGCAGGTTTTTGGTAGGCTTCAAAATCCTTTCCTATGGAAAGGCCAGGGGATCTTGGCGGAGTGGGGGATGTTTCCACGGTTTTCGAGGGGAGTAGATGTAGAGCAAAACCATTGGGAAGAGAACTCGGGGCCCTGGTGTTATACAGGGACGAGAAGGAAGTGTTAGGAGTTGAGTTCTTGTTACGATTAGCCGATTCTTTCATTTGAGTTTTTTTAGGGGCAGTTGATGTGAAAGAGAAAACAGGTGTCGGAGAAAGCGTTTTTAAGGCCTCTGAAAAAGATGCCTGAAGAGAAGAGCATGGGGGGAGGTTGTGTTAATTTCTCCCAGTCCTGGATAATTGCTGTAATTAAATTCGGATGGTAATGGGGACACGTCATGACTCTTCCTATCAGACTTCCTAGGTTTAAGGATGGCTTTAGCCTCCACGAAAGTTAGACAATGACGGATTGCATAAGAGCGAAAATCCTTCTGAAAAACAAACTCTGGACACTCTTTTGAGTTCGGAAAATGAGGACCGGAACAATGGACACACCTAGGGGCGCCATCAGCCCTGGAACAGACAGAGTCATCTTCAGAATGCGCAAGATCGCTACAACGTTTACAGCGAGCTTTTGAACGACATTGTTTGCTAATATGCCCGTAACGTAGACACTTCCAGCATATCTTTACAGGGGGGACGAACGGTTCAACATTTGTTGAAGCATAGTAAAGGGATACTTTTTCTGGTAGATTTTTACCTTTAAAGGTTATTAAAATTGAACGCGACGGTACATAGGTAATTTTGTCGGTCTGTTTGTCTAGGTTTTTCCTGTCCAATCGTTTAGCGTCGATAGTTTTTGTTCCGTGTACATTGTCAAGGATGACAATGTTTTGTTGAATAATTTCTTGTTCTGAAATGTCAAGAGGTATACCGTTAATGACACCCTGACAAGTGACAAAATACGATGGGATGGAGGCTCTCAAACCCTTGCACTCGAGAGATTTGTCATTCAAAACAATGTTCGCGTCGCGGGCTGTTTTAACAATTACTGAAAGTTTCCCGAATCCCGCGTTTTTAATGTCAACAATGGAGTTTTTATAGCTGTTGTTAAGGATTTTAGCGTATTTGAAACGATCAAGATTTTTATCAGCAAGGTCAGAATCTGCAAGGCGTTCTATCAACACCTTACACGGACCTCATTAAGTTTCTTCGTAACGGAAGGCGGAATTGTTTCGGGTACGCGAATCACCGTTTAAAGCATCGGAGCTTGTTTGCGATCTGTCATTTTTGTTTGTAACGTCTTCTGTGTGTGCGGTCACGTCCATGTCTTCAACGTCAGAACCTCCTGGGAGAGGTTGATCGCGTGCAATTGAGATCTGGTGATTTTTTCGTGTGCGGCCGGAAGTATCTACGCTAGAGGCCTCGCCTTTTTCCCGCTCTTGAAGTCTACCACGGCTTCAGCGTCCGAAAACACGTCATCTGGGTCACGATATTCCTCTTTTGAGGTGTTACCTTTTTCCGGTAGGATTTCCGGTGGGATTGGGATTGTCACGCTCGAAGAGGTCGTGCCTCCACCCTGGGAATTTCCCGCGCTTTGTGAGCCCGCGTCCGGCATGTTGCCGGACGCCCTGAAGGTTATGTTTTTGAGGAAAATTCCTCGTTGGTGCTTTCCTGAAGCAAAAGCTTCTTGATCGTAATCAAGGAAAACACAATTCAATTTAAGCACGAATACACACTTCTAATCCAGAAAATCGCAAATTCGATTAAAAACACACCGGACGAAAATTTCACGAGCGTTACCCGCAAAGATTTGAACGGAACTCTGTACAGCGGAACACTAACGCAATAAAAATTCTGCAGTTGGCAATAGATGCGCGCGCACGACGTTAACTCTATGCCATGTCTATGTCGATGTCGGTTTATAAACTCCTATTGTGGACAGGCCCTGAAAGTGCAGTCCCATGTCGGCAGAAAACAACGGCGTAAAGCAGAAACTCATGACAGTGACAGAGATAAGTAGATCTGTTTGTCTTTTTCACTCATGAGTTTCTGCTTTACGCCGATGTTTTCTGCCGACATGGGACTGCACCTTGAGAGTGAGAAAGACGCTCTAATACTACTATTTCTCTCACTCTCATGGTTTTACGCAAAAACGCAACGTTACGCTATGCGTAACGCGTTATGCAAAAGTGTATGCCAGCGATTTTCAACGCGATAAATGAGCAAAAACAAGTTGTCCGCATTTTGCCTTGAAAATCCGCAATTTTGACAACAGTGTAGTGCAAAATCACACGAGTCCGATAATTGTCTGTTTCGCGACGTGTGAAGTACAAAGCTTTTCATCACCACTGTAACGAATTCGATTTTCGAAACAATAGTCCGAATTTGCACTAGTGTACTAGTACAGCCAGCAGGGCGAGAAATAAGCTGGCTGGAGCCTCGTAAGCGTGTTCGATAAATACTTTCTCTCCTCCTCCCTCTCTCTTTATTCGTATTCTATCCTATTGTATTCTATCGTATCCTATTGTATTCCGTTATATTGTATCCAATCCTATCATGTCCTATCGTATCATATACGATACGATAGGATAGGATAGGATACAATACAATAGGATACGATAGGATAAGAGAGAGGGGGTAGGGAGGGAGACCTTCCGGTTTATTTATTTAGATATTTTAGGATATCTATATCTATTTTAGGATACCCCATTTTACTTTCGGTACTACGTTTGCAGTAGTTTCGCTCCTGTACTGTAAAGGGCTCCCTTCGAGACGCTTAACAGACACCGAAAATTGATTTTTCCTTACACGTGTCATGAAAAATTGTATAAAATTTCTGGAAATACCGTGAAATCACTTAATATTTCTAAAATCTCAATAAATTTTGTAAAACTAATTGAAAATAATTCCAAAAAATAAATAAACAATAATTTACAATTTTTAATTCTGGAAATATAAAATTTTGTAATTCTTTAACTAATTTCAAGAAACCCACAAGTCTCATACAATTTTTTACAATCTGATTAAATCTCTTAAAATTTCTTGAAATTTAAATTTTTGCAACTCTTGAGATTAATTAAGAAAATAAAAATTTTCTTATTTCATTTAATTTTCCTCTTTGCAACAAAGAAAAAAATTTTGAAGATGGAGAAATTCTATTATATGACTGATTCTATATTTTTTATTTGAAGTAATCTATCCAACATTTTGTGCAAGAATATTTTAATTCACTATATTTTATATCCTATCCAGATTTCTTTGTTAACATTTAAAATTTAGTATATTAAAAAAATTTATCTTGTAATCTCTTTTTAATAAACCGAGAGTTAATGAGGAACTTTTACTCTCGAGCAGTGCTGCTTTCTTATGTTGACTTTGCGTACTTTTACAACTCATACAATAATTTACCGACTCTACATACAATTAAAATGTTGAAAATATTGCAGTGTAAATTTTCCATAAATTTTCAAACTTCAATGCATTAATTAAGGAATTGATAATTAACATCAACAGTAAACAGCTCTTAAGTTTTCATATTTACACGACTTATTTAACTTAAACTACCAATTATAGTTTTTAAGTTAATTGACGAGAAATAAAATAAAGAATTTATAAAGAATGTTAAAATAAAAAATTCAAAGTTTATTTACAATATCTGCCTCTTGTAGAAAAATGAATCAAGGTCAATAAAATTGCTCTTGTTGGTTGTCTGAGACAGTAAAGTCTGTAAGCTTTGTTTTCTTAATCTCGAAGGCAGCTTTTTAAAGTTTCAGGTGCAAAGTTTGATATACTTTAGATAATTCATCTTACTTCCCTCTTCCGCCTTTTGCAACTGTCGTGAGTCTCTAACGTGGCAAGGATAACCACTCAAGTGCTAGTTCATATTCTTAAGGTTGCAACATTGACCCGAATTCCAGACATGTATCCGCTCTCCCATCTCCTTCAATTTGAAAAGCTTTAAAATCTTAAAAGAGGAAGTTACTCGAGTGATCGAGTTTCTTTTGAAAGGCGTTAGTATTGATTTACCAATGAAAAAACGTTCGCCTTGAAAACATATCTACCTTTTTTTTTTTTATAGAACAACAACAGTTCCTCAAGCAAGCCGACTCTAGAGGACTACTACATTTTCAATATTTCTTTTTGTAATACTATTTTTTCATTAGAATATCATATCCTGATTTATAATTACATGGACGGTTTCAACTTTAATCAATCTTCTAATGTAGAGAATGAATAGAATGTTCTTATCAGATTCTTTTTGATTCTCATTTTTTCTTATTTATTCTTATTTATTCTCATATTAATGCAATTCTAACAAATAAATATTAACAACAAAAGAGAATTATTTCGATTATTTCTGAATGGAAGTGTTTACAAGCAAATTTTAGGTGTGTGAGATATTTGTAATACGTGTGTGGGTAATTGAGTATTGAGATCAAGTAAATAGATATGAAGTATAAACCTACTTAATATTTTTCCCTGTGATCAAATGTAATATGCATATGAAGTGGTATAAGTTCGTAAACTGGATTACATTACGTAACCAAGTGCATTTAACCTGATAGATATAAAAATAACTCTAAGCACATTTTTTTTTATTCGGCAGGATTTTTGTCTCTTGTTTTCATCCAGCCTCTTTTTTATCTCATAATAAACTGATATGCTGATATACTGAATTAAATATGTTTCCAAGAATATTTCATCAAATCTGTGATTATAATTTCACAATGTGATTAAACAAATCCCAATTTGATGATTTATATAAAAATAAAATGACAGACATGCGATACACTTGGACAATGATTTTTCTTCCTGGCAAGATGAAAAATGGATATAGTCCTATATTTATGACTGCAATATAATCCTTGATATATTATATATTATTAAAAAAAAGCCTCATTACATTCTCCCTGTTTTCAAATAATGGGATGACTACGTGACTGACAAAAGCAAAGGCTAGCGATGTACTTAAAGCAAATACCCTTGACTTAGTTTATGGAGGTAACCGCCCTCGAGATGAAGTATATTGTAGGCCTACTGAGATTAACAACCAATGGCCACTGGATCTTAGGCATAATCTCAACTCTGTCTCAACTGAACTCGTCGAGTACCAGAGCCAGGCCCGTGTTTTCTATATAAGAAACACCGTCACGGATCGTGCATTCAGTTTTCTACCATACAAATATACACACGCTCACCCTCGCGGTATCCCAAATTCTGTAAATTATTTTGTCGTTTTGACAATTTTCTATTGGAAAGGTGAGTCACGTTCAAATGTACGTGCTTTGCAGATCATTCATTTCAAAATGCGTGTATACCTTTCGGCCTTGAGACTTGTTTAAAAGTTGCATGAAATGTTTTTTTTTTTGGTATTTGTGACCGTGCACTTTGTTATGGAAGTAACTTCTGAATTTGATAGTTTGACCCGCATATTTTGCGTTGCTCTAAATGGTATTATAAACGTGTAGTTGCAAGTAAATTGCAAATTAGAAAGTTTAGCTGAAGTGTGATTTTTAGAAATAAATTTATATTCAAGTTTTGTGGATAAAGAAAGTTTCTCCGGGATTAATAACAGTTGCGGAGACAACCTGTATGTGCACCTAGTTATTTCTATTACAATTATATGTCATACAGTGTACCAAAGAAAGATATGTTGAGTCAGTTATAGGTCAGAGGAAATGCCAGACATTCTGGACAAAATATTTGCAAATACATCAATAATTGAAGCTTATATATCAATATTTTTTAATCCCAATTCGAATGAATTCGACATCAAACATTGGGTTGAAGTGTCATACGTAGTCTAACGAATATTTTCATGTCATTTTTGTTTTTGCTTCCTCATAGGAGAAGCTTTGTTTTTGATATATGTTCTAATATTTTTAAAATCGTTTAATTAAACTTTCCTCACGTGATAAATGTCTAATACAACATTCTAATCAATTGTCCGGATGTGTGTGTGTCGACATTTTTTGTCGCCCTATTAACTGAAAGACAGTTGTAGATAAATTGATGAAATTTATAGGGCATATTGGCACTACCAATATCTTAAAACGTGCCAAAGGATTTTTCAAAATATTTAATTTCAAATATCGCTGTAGATTTTGAATTTTTGTAAAATTGATTTTGCGACAATAACTTCTCAAATAATGAAAATTCAAAGCCTATGTAAATGAAAGAAAGATTCCTTGCATCAAAACAAATCAATTGACCTGTATGATTAATGAATTTTATTGAGTTTTAAGAAAATTATGATTATATCGTTAAAAATTTATTTGCCACATTATCATAATGAGGAAGCAAAGTGCTCAAAAATGAGCACAAAAATATATAAATATAGTTAAACGGAACACCCGAAATCGAATTCATAGCTAGTTTTTGTATTATTGGATTAAGAACATCACAAAATTTTCCCAAAATCATTTTAGTTTTATTTATTTAGGGAATTTCAAGATATTTTAAGGAATTTTAAAGAATTTTTAAAGGAATTCAAAAAGTTTAAGGATTTTCAAGTTTTCAGAAGATTATAAGGGATTTTTATAAGAGATTGAAAGAGTTATCAAAAGGATGTTCCAGAGATTTTTCATAGGAATTTCTATAGGTTTGAAAAGTTTTTAAGATTTTATGGATTTTATCAGATTTTAGGAAATTTAGCATTTTATTTTAAGATTTTATTTTATTTATTTTAATATTTTAGAATCTTATCAGATTTCAAGTAACTTTAGAGAATTTCAAGGGATTTCTAGAGATTTTAGTGATAAGTGATTCTAAGGAATTTCAATGGATTCCAAAAGAATTTAAAGGAGTTTAAAGATTTTCAAAAGATTCTAAAACATTTTAGGTGATTTTAATAAATTTTAAGGAATTTATTCTAATGAGTAAGTTAAATGAAATCCTTTAAAATCCTTTAAAATTACTTGAAATTCTTTAAAAACCTATAAATCATCTGTAAATATCTTAAAATTATTGAAAATATATCAAGATTCCTTGAAGTTCGTTAAAATCTCTTGAAATATCATCAAATCACTTAAAATTCCTTTAAATTCATAAAAATCAGTAAAAATGTATTGAAATATTGTGAAATCTCTGAGAAAAATCTGTTAATCCTTGAAATTCCTTATAATTAACAGAAATCTCTTGAAATTTCTCTAAACTCTCTAAAATTGCTGCTGATAAATAAATAAAAATTGTGGGTCTTGGGAACTGTGGAAACTTTTTTTTTGTTATTATTCCAATATAAATGTAAAAAAATCGTCAGACTAGAGGTCTAAAACTTTAACTCAAGACACCAAACCAAATTTTAATTAAAAATTTAGATTCTGATTAGGGAGAAGTTTGACATTGATACATATAGATTTTAGTATAGTATTATCTGTATGTGACATTGTGCTTGAAACTATGCAGATTTTGGTTCAAAATTATTCAAGGCGTGTCACTGGTTTGCCTTCTACGGCAGACAAGGGCATATCCGCTTCCGGGCACAAAATTCTTCGCGCCAACAAACTAGTGCAGCTTCCTGCCTTGCGGCAAAATCTTAAAAATCTTTGATATGACGACTATATTCTATAGTTTGCTATAACACGAGATATGACAAAATGTACAAAACTACTTGTCACGTGTCTATGATGTGACTTGAAATTTCTTCCAATTATAAGAAATCTTATAAAATACAATGAAAACCTTTAAAATTTCAAATTCACAAATTTTTAATAACTCATCAAAAACTCTTAAATTCTTTTAAAATGCCTTAAAATCCCTTAAGATTTCATGAAGTCCTTGAAAATCCACAAAATCTTTTGAAAATCAGAAAAACCCTCTTGAAATTCCTAAAAATTTAACGATAGCTTTCAAAATCCTTTTAAATTCTATGAAATCTTTTGAGTAATAAAAAAACCTTTTGAAATCCTTCGAAATTCATACATTTAAACAATTTTTTAAAATCTGAAATTCGTGAAAATCTCTTAAAATTCTTAGAAATTTTTGGAAATTCCTTAAAATCCTGCGATAATATTCCCTTTATATCCTTTAAAATTGATTCAATAAAATTATTAGAAATCTCATCAAATTCAATGCACTCCTTTAATATTTCACAAAATATTTTATAAATAATAAAAATCCCTTGAATTCTCATAAAATCATTTAAAAATCGTCAAAATTCCTTACGATACGTTAAAATCTCTGAAAATTCGTCGAAATTCTATGAAAAATTTTTTCTTCAACACATGCACAAAACCACGTGTTTTCGAGCGTGTAAAGCGAGCTGAAAGTTGCTGTTTCCAGAGCAGTGAAAAAAACTGGGGAAAAAACTCCTAACAGGGAAAAAAACTCCAGCTGGAGGCAAAAAAACTCACGACAGTACTGCCTCTAACGGAGAATCTTGTAGTTGCGCTATTCTAACCTCTGGAAACAGCAACTTTCAGCTCGCTTTACACGCTCTCAAATACGTGGTTTCGTGCACTTTTTGAAGAAAATATCGTATGCAACTAGGGATACAAGCGTTTTTGTCTCGCGCAACGTATGCAAAATACGCCTGTATGTATCCCTTGAAGCATAATATACTATTAATTCCTTAAAATCTTAGAAACTGTTTGAAATACATATTTTAAACGTGTTGCGGCTACACGTCACACAAATTCCCCTCCCTCTCTATAGACTGATCGAAGAGTGACGTCACGCTGGTGCTATAAAGGGATGGCCATAACCGTTCTAGTACCCAGACTCCGTGGCGCAGTGGTAGCGTATTTGGCTTTCGAGCCCGGCGGCCGCCAAGGGTTCGATTCCCAACGGCCGAAGTCAGTTTTTACTGACCCACTAGAGTAACTACCTTGTTACAAAATGTCTCGAAAATGTCACAAAATATATTTATTGTCGATTTAATCATAATTTCGTATGAACTTGTTATATACACTTGTATTGAGCCGGTTTACACCGTTGAGTTTAGGCGCGTGTGTAAGTATAGTTACGCACGCGTAGAACTTATAGAATTAATTTGTTTTTTTTAGACTTGGGCTGTTTTTCTTTTTTGCTTGAATGACAACCTTTTTTTTTTGCTCTCTTCGAGGCCCAAGATTCGCTCCTCCCAACAGTTCTATGCGCGCTCATTGGTCGAAAAAATCGAAAATTTTCTTATTGCATTTTCTTAACGTACATTCTTTTAAGATTGTTTTCTCCAAATTTCGTAGAGATCTGAGCACTAGAACCTAAGTTACAGCTATCAACAGCGCGCTACTTCCAAGTGCGCTACCTACAAGTATTCGAAACTTTAAACGCGATTATCTCGGAATGTGATTTTTCAAAAAGGGCTGTTGCGGTGTCCATGATTTCTCAAAAACCGTGTCACCTATTAATCTAATTTTTTTCAGGCTACTTTATAACAATATTATCTCATACTTGGACGAAGGAATTACCAATTGAAAGAAAATTTTTTTTTGGGACTGAAAAAACTGAATTTTCAGATTCCTAAAAATAAATTTTTTCAGAAAATTCATCACCAATTTTGCAAATATACTTATTTTGACAAATTCTTCATCCAAGTAGAGTAAAATTATATAAACTAAAGAAATCTACTTTTGGGTAGATTGATTGCAGTTCATCCATTTTCGACTTATCATGGATACCGCGAAGGGTGTTTGAAAGAAGGTGCTTTGGCTCAACGGGCGTAGTGCCTACAAGTGTCAATATTTTTCAGTCCAATTGGGGATAAAATATCTTGAAACATGTACAAATGGATGTATAGTGGTTTTTTCTTTAAAAAATTTATCGTCTTTTCTAAAAAAATTCGTGAAAAAATCCTTTTTTTTCCAATAATAAGTGTATATAACCCCTTAACAAGTGAAAAATAATGCACGCGGAGAAACTTAATATTTGTTAAGTAAAATGAAGAAATAAAGATTTATAGTAAAGAAGTAAAGAATTAAGTAAAGATTAGAATTTGGCTCCAATACCCTTAAGTTTAGATTTTATAAATTTGTAATTAGAAATATAAAAAAACCTAAGGAAATACAAATTTTATTACAATTTTCTAGACACAATGCTTAAGATATTCATCTTAATCACAGTTATGGAAGTCTGCTTGGCGGCACCGCAATTTATAGTCGATCACTCGCCAGTTTCGTACGCTCACCCGGCAGTTCTCATTAATTCACAAATGGAAGACGCCCTGCCAAATGAACTGCGGAATAACTTTTACAAAAATCCACTGATTGCGACGGGTCTTGCCAAGGAGTCGTTACTAACCCCGAAAGAAATGCAGGTAAAGTATTGAAGCTTAAAATTTACATTAAAAAAACATCAAAAAGTAAAAAGTTCTTTTGCTTGATGTATAAAGTTTGTCATTCATTTTTGCAGGTGGTGAACCGAGAAGCTGATAAGATTCCTAGAGAGAAAGTGTTTAATATTCTCCATAATGGTGGATTACTTCGCAGATAATGAAAAAGTAAAATCAACATGATTTTCAACAATTAAAATTCGAAAATTAATTGTATCATGTGGCTCATTTAATTATTTATTTGCATCATGAACCATAACGAACATTACTGTCAATGTCAATGCCAACCTTCATTACCCCCTTCATTTGTTATTTGGCTTTCTTAATCACATTCCAAGTTTTAATAGTTTTAAATTATCGATTCCTTTGAGATAGATGTTCAAAGAAGATATTTTCGATGTTGTTATAATTATTCTTTGGGTTATTATATAAGTGTGTAATTGTACTAGAAATAATTGTATGAGTTGTATGTATTTTATTATAAGATATAGTTTGTAAATAAATATAAGAAGATGTCTGTATAATATTCAATTTATAACTGAAGTCAAATCTTATAATGAGTCTCGTCTTCAACATTCATTCAAGATTAATCCTCTGCATTTATAAATATTAATTAAGGTGGATCACAAAGTCCCCTTATTTAGAATTTAATTTTTAGTTTTTATATCTTAATTTATTCTTAGAACTTATGAGACATTAAGGCGTGAAGATTGTAACTGGTAAGGTAGAATTCTTCGAATCTCTTGACAAACTGCAGCAGTGAAAGGCAACCTGAATTTCAGCAGAGTTACTATGAAATCGTATTTTCAGGCAACATATTAGTGATTAATAGTACAAATTAGTAATATTAAATGCACAAAAATTTAGGGGACACAATAATAGGAGATATAACAATAAAAACAATGATAAACAATAAATAAAAACAATGAACAACAATAAACAACAATAGATAAATATTGTTTCGAACAGTGTCCTACAAGCAATTTTGCAAAACCAGTTTATAAAAATATATTAATTCTTGAAATTCCAATAAATTAAAAAAAAATTCCTTGAAATGATATCCCATAATGCAATGTTTTCCGCGCGCTTGCGCGTGTGTATAAAATTGCTAGTGTATAAAGTAGGAGGAAATGAAGGGAAAAGTTTTCATCGAGTTCAGTATCTAATTTTCCAATTCCTCAGCTGAAGAGTTGATTACGTGATAAAATAGTAGCAAAGCGTTTCTAAAACTCTTTGCATACCAAAGTCTATATAAGTTCAGAATGCAATGCACATCCACAGTAAACTACGTTAATTACCGTTCCGGATGTTCTTCCCTAGAGATATTCCAAATTTCGCTTCAAAGAGGTAGTGCTATTTACATCTTAATGCACTTGTAGCTGAAACGACTTCTAATACATTTATATCTCACATTTCGGTTTGATACAAACATTTCTCTGTACTCTCATTTCTTTTTCTCTCTAGAGAATCCATATTCGAGATTTATGTAGAAGTATGTAAAAGCTTGATAAGAAAATTCCGGAAAGTCAATTTAGAGAATGAAATTTGAAAGATTTTGCCATTTGACCTAAAAAGCTTGAAGACTAGCCACACGGTCCATTCAATAAAATCTAGTTTTTCTGTAGTGAAAATGTATAGGTGGATGTATTATAAAGAATGAGAGTGAGAGTATCTCGTCCTCTGCTAAATCTCGACTCGAAGCAGTCATACAGACGAAAGTAAACATGGTATATAGAAGGAAGTTGCTTGGACTCTTGTAATCTGGCACATAAGCGGGGGTGGCAGCTGCACGATTCTAGACTGGACGTTTTTCTCTTTTGTGATGCGCTCAATGCAATATAAAAATAAAATAAAATGAAATATTAAATGACAAGGAATTCTATTGCAGACAAATGCTTTTTGAAAATCGAGTATTGTTGAGGATAGGAACTAGATGTTATATACTTATTATTATTTATGTTTCTCAGTTTTTCATATTTTATCTGTTTCTTAAAAATGAGAACATAGTGACGTTTGCGATAGTTTTAAGATACTTAGTAGCGTTTTTTTTTCTAGGATTTAAGTAAAGTATATTTTTGAAATGTGTGATGTTTAGAAATAAGTTTATGTACAAGCGAGTTGATTGATGTGCGCTGAGACGAGTCGAGTTAAATTCAAGGAAAAAGAAGAGGCAGACCCTTTTCTGCTCTCAAACCTTAAGCTTTTAAACGAATGTAAAATCGGAATTTGGATTTCTCTGAGAATTAATCAAACACGTGCGTGAGAAGAGCCGCTGTCCAAAACTCAACCAATGCATCACTAAAATAGATGCAAAAAGCAGATCGGAAACTAGTGTTCCGATTTCACTATGCGGGTCAAACGGTGGACAAACCTAAGCGGCGCCACCGGAAACTGACCAAAAGGGGTTGAACGGTGGACAAACCTATAGCGGCGCCACCGGAAACCAACCAAACATGTGAACCGAGCGGGACAGCAGGCTTAAACTACCTAGGGGCAAGCCAAAAAAATGCTACGCCTACGGCCTTGTGCCATGAGAAAAAAGAAAACGATAAAGAAAAATCAATTTAGAAACAAAACAGTGAGAATTTTGAGATTTCGACTCGTTCGGCGTACACTTGA